>BJBW01004845.1:63156-281439 GCA_004320125.1 Scolopax mira
AAGGACAAAACCAACCTAAGATGTAAAAATTGGGAGGACAATCTAGGATATAGAATGGAAATTAGAAAAGGGCTGTTTCTAAATCTTTTTGCTTAGTTCCGGTTTCCTTCACTTCCTTTTTCATTTTCAGTATGCTATCCTTATCTCACACTTCCCAGGGAAGTATGTGTTCCCTCCTTCTTCTCCATTCAGTACTTTATTCTTTTCCTATTCCTTTATCCTATCCAGAGCACTTATTCCATCTTCCAGATCACCCCAGTTAACTTCTCTCCCCTTTCCAAGTTCTTTGCATTATGATACTCCGTGTACAGCCATGACTGTGCTTTGCCTTTGCATTGTGTTGAAGTTCACTGACCACTTGTGCATGACAGTTATTTGTAACAGCATTACACTGATTTTATTTTAAAATGTTGAAGATGTCACTGAGATCTCTGCAAGCTTGGTAAGGTTCTTAAAAATGATGACCTGACTTCCTGTTTCTTATTTCTGTGCTTCTTAGAGATTTAAGCTCTTGGAAAATAGTTTAGAGGTAGGGTATGGGAACTGCCTTAATTTTGAAAAGACTAATTTTGCTAGTAAAATTTCAAACATTTCTAAAATTTACCTCTTAAGTGACTGCTATTCTTGCTTAAACCTATGATGGCAAGCAGAACCTGCTAAAGAGGTCTACAAAAGCAGAAAATATTCTTGAAAACAGTGATTGTCTTGAGAAATAAATATAACTTTAAACAGGATGTTGCTTTCTAATGTTATTAATTTTGCTCTGTGGAAATGTATAGGCACGAACCCATACAGCAAGAAAGAGTAATTGGGCAGTTAATATAACAAAGGCAGAAATGAATCACTTTGTACATCATAATTGGAAGGTTTCTTACAAACTTAACTACAGTGTAAATTCCAGTCTGTGAGATAATAATAACCTCTAAACACGAACTTGGGCTTCACTACTACGATCTAACTGTATGGTTCACTAACCCAACAAATTAAAGTATACCTGATGCATTTATGATCAATTCCACATACTGTGCCTCTGTAATTTATACATTACAGGATGTGTATCTTAAATTGCTCAAATAGACAGTTATTTTGATTTTTAGTCTTAAAAAAATGGAAACTTGACAGACCCACATGACTTATACCAACTATTTTATGTTCTTATATCTGTTGTAAATTTTCATCAGAAGTCTTATTTCCTTAAACTGCATTTGGGATTTTGATTATATTTAAAATAATATACTGAGTATTCCGAGTGCTTTAAATTTCTGGCTTTAGCCCTTCTTTCTGCCTTTAGAATGACATCATTTGTGTTACTTTAAGTGGTGTAACTAACTTTCAGTGGAACTGAGAGAATGCAAGCAAATGCTCTTTTGTTAGAAAGGTTATGTTCTGTAAAATCAACTCAATAGAGAAATTTTTGCTTGTTCTGTCATAAATTTTCAAATAAATTTATTCTTGTATCCTTTTAGTTATACGTGATCTAAGGTAAAGCTTTAAGTGTCTGTATGCTATTAGTTGCCAGTGCGAGGTCTTTGGCAGACTTTAGGGGGATATTTAAAATGTAGCACATGCTGGACTAGTTTTTTTCAACCTGTTAATATATATGGATGTTTTTAAACAAAGGTATTAAGAAAAAAGTGTAAAAAAATTTGAGAGGTACAATATACTTCCATGAGGAAAAGTGAACGTCATTTTACTATGTTGTTTTGTTGGTTGTTTTTTAATTTGTTGTTTTGGTTTGGTTTTGTGGTTTTTTTTTTAAGAGAAAGAGAAGTTATCCCTTATTGCTTGACATGTTTTGTAGTTTTTATTTTTTGCCTGTAATAATAATTTAGTACATTAAAGTATTCTTTAAATATATTTTGATGATAAAGCTACCAGTTACAAAAATAAGTTTTTAGTTAATGAGTTTCTAATATCTGCAGTTTTCCCATGAGTATTCTGTGCTCTCAGCTCTGGTCCTCAAGTATACAGTTAAAGTTTGTGATGAGTATTTTAATATTTTCTTAAAAAAATTAAGATCATAATATAAGGTCATTGTTTAATACAAATGCAGCATGGAAAAGCAAGGTTTATTGAGAAAGAAAAGTAATATTATATTTTTCTTGAAAAAGCAAATATTACACTGCAAAGACGAGACTGATGTGCAGTTCTCTGAACAGTGAGAAATGTCAAGTGACGTAACATTTTTATTACTAAAGCAATGCACTAAAATAGGAGAAATATGTTCATTCTCATAGAATGAAAGAGAAATGAGCAGAAACTATGCAGACTAGTGTGGGGATGTGAGAGAACTTACTAGTATTTTTGTGAACTTAGCCCAATTTCCTTTCCCTATTTTTTTTGCAGTTCAGTCTGATATCCTTAATCTGTAGCTCTCCAGGATATGATTAATTAAAAGTTATTTCTGAAAACTTAAGTTTGTTTTATTTATTAATTCATTCTAAAATAAAGAAATTGTGATTTCAATTTTTTTATAACTAATTCTTCCATACATGTTTCTTGTCTAGCTGCTAAGGAAAAGACATATAGGAAATGACATAGTTACCATTGTCTTCCAAGAGCCAGGAGCACTCCCTTTTACTCCAAAAAATATTCGTTCCCACTTTCAACATGTGTTTGTCATAGTCAAAGTACATAATCCTTGCACTGAAAATGTATGCTATAGGTGAGTAGAGCCTTATAACTATCTAAGTTTATTATTAAAACTGCAATGGAACTGCCTCTTTTAATAGTATTTTGTTTCCTAGAGATATTGTGTATACAGATTTAAAATATCTGCTGCATTTTCTACGAGCTTGAAACCCCAAAGTCTCCCTTACACACGTCCAGAGTTGTGGAACAGTTTGTAAGCTTAAATGGGTATATGCAGAGATCTGTGTTGCTGATTTATGGGCACAAAGTGGAGATATAACAAGTTAGTGAAGATAAGATTTGCAAACATATCAACAGAAATGAATTTAGAATTTGTATTGCACCTTTCATTTTCCAAAAAAGGTGATTTAATATAAAGTACTGTAGAAGTCTATTAGCCTATGTAAATAGGTAAATAGGTAAATATTAGCCTATTTACATAGGCTAATAGCGATATCAGGAGAAGTAATGGTTTTAAACAGAATGGTAAACTTAGGTTTAGATAGGTGTCATCAAGAAATCTTTCAGTATGAGGCTGGTGAGGCACTGAATGGGACTTGAGCAACCTGCTCTAGTGGGAGGTGTCCCTGCCCATGGCAGGGGGATTGGAACTAGATGATCTTTTAGGTCCCTT
Organism: Scolopax mira; assembly: GCA_004320125.1. Taxonomy (NCBI): domain Eukaryota; kingdom Metazoa; phylum Chordata; class Aves; order Charadriiformes; family Scolopacidae; genus Scolopax; species Scolopax mira. The sequence goes on from BJBW01004845.1 coordinate 66,422, forward strand.
CTAACCTAAACCATTCTATGATTCTATGGCATTCCTATGTATGTTAGGACCCTGGGATGAGTCATGGCCTTTAAGCACATGAATGAAAACTTTTGGGGAGTATAAAATTTCAGATGACCTTAACTCTCACACTTACGTTACTGCATCATGAATTCTAACAACGTAACCAAGTTGGAAGCATAGTTCTGAACTGATTGGGAATTTTGCAAATGATTATAAGGACTTGAGGCATAATGGTGCAGATTTAGAATGTATAAATCTTATTATTCATTGTTTAGAGTGGAATTAAAGTACATAAGGAAGTCAGGTCATATTACTGTCTTTTAGCTGTCTTTTAGAACTTGATTTTGTTTCAGTATCTCTTTTGTGTTTAATAATACATGACATTTCATAAGTTATATTTTTTCTTATTGAGTCTCATTGACTAAATGAGGTCTGCCTGTCATCCCAAGTGTGACTGCATTTCATTCAAACTCGTAGTATTTGTATGTAGTTTGAACAGTATTTTGAAATCCTTTTTCAGTAAAAATATTATGTAGATCTCAATTGTAGGTGTAATTGTATCAATGAGAAAATATGTTTCTTTTACATATTGCTGTCATCTATCCATGTCAAGAATTGCAGGTATTTAGAAATTTTACGAACATAAAGTACGCAACTTAAACAGGTACAGAATGCTCCCGTTATAGACTCATTTGACATCCATACTTTTTCTTGTCTTCACCCTTCATTGTAGCAACATGTCTGAGGATTAAAAGAAATTCTCTTTCTATTTATATATTTCTTAGTTTTAAGATCATGCAACTGAATGACAGCTGAAAATTATAGGCTTATATTAAAAAATCATTTTTAAAAATGCTTCTCTCATTTATGTCTCACAAAGCTTTATTTATATCATTATAAAAAAGACAGTAACACCCTAAGAAGTCATCCTTGATATTTTTTGTGTAAGAGACATCTGTAATGTCTTATATATTTAAAAGAAAAAAGGCATTTTAAAGTAGACAACCCAATCAGTTTTCTTTGATGTGTCTAAAATGTCTGAAAAATGACATGTCAAAGCTAAACCCAGCTGTGTAAATGGGTTGCACAGATCACAGTTCTGTTTAACATCTGATTATTATTTTTTTTTTAAGGAATTAACCATTGTCCTTTTTTCTTTCTGTTTACAGTGTTGGTGTTTCACGGTCAAAAGATGTACCTCCGTTTGGTCCACCCATTCCCAAAGGAGTAACTTTCCCCAAATCAGCAGTCTTTAGGGACTTCCTTTTAGCTAAAGTCATTAATGCTGAAAATGCGGCACATAAATCAGAGAAATTTCGAGCCATGGCCACAAGGACACGTCAAGAATACTTGAAAGATCTGGCAGAAAATTTTGTTACCACAGCTACAGTGGATACTTCAGCAAAGTTTAGCTTTATTACTTTAGGGGCAAAAAAAAAGGAAAAAGTGAAACCAAGGAAAGATGCACATCTATTCAGTGTTGGAGCAATTATGTGGAATGTGATTGCACGAGATTTTGGCCAGTCTGCTGACATTGAATGTCTTCTTGGAATCTCCAATGAGTTTATCATGTTGATTGAAAAGGAATCAAAAAATGTTGTATTTAACTGCTCCTGCAGAGATGTTATTGGGTGGACGTCTGGATTAATGAGCATCAAAATATTTTATGAAAGAGGAGAATGTATTCTTCTGTCTGCAGCAGATAATTGTACTGAAGACATCAGAGAAATTGTTCAAAGACTTGAAGTAAGTACAGTTTCTAAAATGGAATTCCAATTCTTTTATGAAGAGCTACTTGTCTACATCTCCTTTGAGATGCAATTAAAAATGTCCTATGTTTATACCTTGGGAGTGTTTTCAGTCTTCAGAGAGCATTACAAACAAGAATCCTCACAACAACCTATTAAATAAGTGTTACCAACCCATTTTCAAGGATGAGGAATCAGATACTAATAATCTGATAAACTTGCCCCAGGCCATGGATGGTTTCAGTGTCGAAATCAGGATTGAAAGACTAAGCTTTTGTCTTCTCTTGCTGTAGCCTGTTCTCAAATCACACCTTTATAAGTAGAAATACACCTTAATGTAAAAATATACAAAATCTTATTGTGTAAAATATATCGCTTGGACTTTTATAATAACCCATGTGAATATTAGTAGAAAAATTTGTATAGGTGATTCTGCTGATTTGTTCCTCTATAGTGAGCAACTGCAGGAAGTAAACTAAACCAATTAATGCCAGTTTTTACAGTTGACTGGATAGCTTTTCTGACCCTTTATGACCCTGTTAGCACAACTGTCCTGTAACTATTTCAGTCGGTACAAATGAAGTGAAAGGAACTGTAAAGTAAAAGTGCTGATGCATCTACTTCATGTGGCTACACTTCGCCCTTTGATTGTAATTTAAGTGATCCAGATGGTCTCAATTTTATTTATATTAAAAGTCCTGGTACTAAAAAGAAATCATTCTGCTTACCAGTTTCACACTGGAACAGTTGGATTGCAGCTGATGTTTTAGGGCCTCTGTAGTTCTGCAGTCATTTTTAGCATTGCTCAATATTATGCTCTAAATAATAACCTTTGTCTTCCAAAACACAATTAAACTTTTGATAGATGAATGTCTTTAAAATTTGCTTGCTACTGTTAAACAATCCTTTTCCTTGAGGTCTTCAGTTTCACTTTCCTTAGACAGATATTTCCCTTTTGAAAAATAGCATACATATAGTTCACTCCTAGTAAGTACTGCTAAATGAACAATATAAATTACTTAAATAAATGGAAAATTAAATTCAAATTTCTCGTGAAAACCTCTACTGTAATGAGTGATGACAACTTATTTTGCTGTTTTTCACTTCCTCGCTTTATAAAACATAGAAATATCCCAGTTAGTAAGGATAGAGCTTTAAAAGTCGGTAATTAAAAGCACAAGTTGAAATGTTCATCTATATTTACTTGGTACATCCTCTTTTCTGTGGTCAAACTTTTGGTTAAATAATGACATTGGTTTTAAATCTCAAAAAATTAGCATCAGTCACTGCCAAGTTAACCCAAGTATTAGCTTCAATTATCTATTCCATTGAACTTTGCTGCCTTCTCTCTTTCACTGCCACCTACCCAAAATCCACATTGCTTAAAAGAATTAGCTGTCATTACTTGTTTTAAAGCTTTTTTCATCCTGGTTTCTTACCTCATATTTTTTCTGCTTTTTCCCTGCTTCATCCTCTCGTTTGAAAGCTGCATGTTAATGTTATACCCTAGTTGGTTTATGATGTTGAATGCTGTCTAAACAGTCCTTGTATACATTTTGATATAAAAGCTCAGAGGTGACCATTACAACCACTAAAAAGTATTTCAAACTCTGATTCCACACTTCATATGCATCCTCTAAAAATTCTTTTAAGTTACTCAGAACACAGCTAAGGTCAGCAACCACATGTGCCAGCAGATGCTAAAGATGAAAGCTCAAACTGTGATGTAATATCAAACTTCAGTGACCAGATGATTTAACCCTTTTCACTAGTAAAGCATTTTGTTTTAAAACCAGCAAGTAGAATGTTGCAGTTTCTAAATGAGATTGTCAAAGAACTATCTAGATTTTAGTGCCTGGGTTTAAATCATGCAGATGAATAGGAAATATATCTGAATATTCAGATAAAGCAAAGATGTGAAATTACAGCTGAGACTGTAATTTTGGTTTGAAACAAAAGAATCAGTTCAGGACTAAAAAAAGCTGGGATTTGTCAATCAAGAGTCATATCTGTGTTTGTGGAGGAGAATAACTAGTGATATAATATAGAAAGAGCAGCAAAAGCAAATTATAGGTTAACTTTGTGGGCTGTGTTTGAAGACAGAAAAAGCAGTGGTTCTGAGCCTTGGGATAACAGGGAAAGGTGGAGTGTTCCAAGATTAAACGAAAACCCTGAATGGGTTGGACAAGAGTCTGAGTAGATGATTTCCTTAGAAGCCTGTGTACTTAAGATAACTCTTCACCTTTATCATGGGACTTAGAATATCTCTGTCCTTTAGTTTCATCTGTGTTAAGTGCATTCAGAGAAGCCAGCTCTTAGTTCATGTGCAGCCACATGCTCAGTGCTCACCTTATCACTCTCCACAACTACCTGAAAGGAGGTTGCAATGAGATGATGGTTGGTGTCTTGTCCCAGGTAACAAGCAATAAGACAGGAAGAAAAAAAAAGGCCTCAAGTTTCACCAGGGGAGATTTAGATTGGATATTAGGAAAAAAATTCTTCACTGAAAGGTTTATCAAGCATCGGAACAGGCTGCCCAGGGAAGTTGTCAAGTAATTATCCCTGGAGGTATTTAAAAGACATGTAGATGTGGTGGTGCTTGATGGTCTTGATGCGCACTAAAAGCTACCATAAACAGCAAGAACACCTTTGTGGAACTGCTCTTAATGCAGTGTGACCTTGGGAAGATCAAAACACATGCTTCTTTAAAGGGCAGAGGATCATAAAGGGGAATATTATAAAAGCACAGTGAGATCATTGAATAATATGCATTATGAACAAAGATTTTTTGATAATATTGTTTCACCGTGGTTAAATTTTTGTTCTAATTGTACTAATGGAACTGCACTAAAAAATACTGGTTTTGTGACACTGACAGAAGGGAATTTTAGGGTAACTCAAAGCTTTATTTGTAATGTGGACTAGAATTTGGTCTTCTGAGTCTGGTGAAGTATCCTAGCATATATGCTATTGTATGATTATTTCTTATGGGGCAAAACTGTTATGGACTTGTTACATAGTATATAGAAATGAGCCTGCTTAGCAAAGGCTGAATTTGAAGGATTTTGGCTACTCTATATAATAGCAGAATTACTTTTAATGGAATATGAAGAAAGTAATTTGTTTGTTTCTAAAGTTATGAGTGACATGAAAACTCTTGTCCCCTTTTTGTGATGTCCACATCTGGAGATAGTAATTAGGAATCTGACCACAAGGCAAAATAAATGAAAATTATCTTCATTGCGAAGTTCTTGAGAAAGAAATGCTGCCAGAACTGAAGCATTTTACTCAATTTGGGTCACATTATATCTCAGGTTTAATACTATTGAATACTGAAGAAAAAAGCCTGCGCACCTGCAGTTAGTCATCCAACAAGAATGAAGTTAATTGACAAGACAGCATTTTGCTTACTTTGTGTTTTGAAACTAAAGCAGCTGTTATGTTTTCAATAAGATATAAATGGCATTGTGATAGTGTGGGCAAGGGGGAAAGAAATCGATACAGGTCAGCTGTTTGCTCTGGGTATGTAAGATTTTTAGTGAAATACTTTGTTAACTTAATTTTTTTTATTGCAGAAACTTTCACTCAACCACAAATGTTTAAAAAAATGTTAGTATTAGTATATTAAAGATATTGAATGTCAAGCAATATATGGTTTTATAGTGTTTGAAAACAGATCTGGTTTTGTGTCCAAAGAAGTGTGTCCTGACAATAGTGTAACAATCTGATACTTCTTTAGATAGTGACCAGAGGATGTGAAACCACGGAAATGACCCTTCGGAGGAATGGGTTGGGCCAACTTGGATTCCATGTGAACTTTGAAGGGATAGTGGCAGATGTGGAGCCCTTTGGTTTTGCATGGAAGGCAGGCCTACGTCAAGGCAGCCGCCTGGTTGAGATCTGTAAAGTGGCTGTGGCAACTTTGACTCATGAACAAATGATTGACCTTTTACGTACTTCAGTGACAGTAAAAGTCGTGATTATTCAGCCACACGAGGATGGAGCACCTAGAAGGTAACGAGCAACAGTTCTCAGTGTGACATTAATATCTGTTTGTTTGGGGTGTTTTTTTTCTGCTACTGTTTAAATGATGGCTCTTTTATTGGAGGCCCTCAGGGAATGGAAATTGTCTCTCATGTTTGGTGATAATGTTATTGAGGCTCTTAAAGCAATCTTTTGCCCAAAGCCACTGTTGGCTTGTAATAGAAGATAAAATGGGATCTTGTAAGAAATTTAATGGGAAATTTGCTTCTTACTCTTTCAAAACTATATAAACTTTAGTGCATCATGACTGAGCTATTTTGGAAGCTGATGTGACTTCTTTTCTTCCACATGAGAGTTTTATGTTTTAACTCTAAATTAGAAAATTGGGAATCCTTCTCTGAAAACTGTACCTTGTCTGTCTTTGACATTTCTCTGAGTCCTGACTACTGAAAAAGATTTGTTTTATTTTTTTCTTATGTTGAAATTTTAGCAAAAGAAGTGAAATACTGGTTTTTGTAAATATATGGTACCAAGTTTAAGAGTCCTCTTCACTTTCTACATATGTTTAATTTAATCATATTAAATAGTAAATTACGTCAATGAAATCATCAGTTAAGGCAAAGAATCTTGCTGCAACATGAAATAAGTGCTCACACACCCAGGAAAAGACTGTAGTAAAGATCATTGTAGTGACTATGCCATTGTTTGCAGGGATGGAATGCAACTTTCTTTTGTCAGTGCTCCTTTTTTGGTGACAAAAAGATTTTTCCTCTTCTCTCCTGTTTTGTTTTTTTTGAGGTAGAGAAGTTTAGGGAAAAATTAAAACTTGAAAATAATCTGACTTTCTTTATCATAATCCTTGTCTAAGCACTGTTAATTTGGCTCATTCTAAATTAGAACTGTACCAGAGTAAATTGAATTACTTGTCTTCTTGTAAAAGGCCGATTTTAAATCTCTTGTTGATTTTTAATTTAACAGAAAAAACATTAGAAGTGTTGCTTTTGGCAAGACAACAAGCTATAAAATTTTACGTAGCATGCAGCACTATGAAGTTGGTGCCAACTGCACACGAATACTGTTTAATTGGTGGCAATTCTCCAAGTAGTCATTGGCCTGATGAATGATACAGAAGTGCCCTCCCTTGCCTCAACCTGCATGTCGATGTATTGAGTTAGAAGAAAATGCCTGTGAATGTAGAATGCCACCGTTTTGCTTAGTTGGATACAATTTGCAATTAAGCCTCTCTTTGCTTAGCTTTGCGATTCTCACCATCTGCTTCTGGGTATGAATTTTTACTGACTTGTTTGGTATACATTTCCAAGCTGTTTACAGAATATGAGCCTAATGAGCTGATCCTATTATATTGAAGGTAAAAACGTGTATTTTATGGGCCCTGGTGCAAAAATACATATTGGATGAATTGTTTATATCTTCTTTGATACATTTTTAGAAATAAAATATTAAAGTCTCAGATTAGTGTGATACATGGCACTTAGACTATGTGTAGGTGGAGTTTTAATTCAGTGCCACCAAAGTGGGAAAAATTTGTAAAAACTGTTGTTCTTTATCATCTTTTTGGGTTTTAAAACTATCTAGGAAAATGATTATTTTTTAAAAAAAACCTATATTTCTAAAATACAAAAAAACACCAAAGCATTTATATTTATGTTCTTTTTCAGCCTTATCTCTCTAGTACAAAAAAGAAAGCTTCATTAATGCCTCTTTTTCTCAAATATAAACTTCCCCCTGAAACAGAAAGCTCCTCATTTCCCCCTTGATATCTTCAAAACATGATTAGTGATTTTGATTGTCCAACTTGAAAGTGATCTGATATCCAGGCCTTTGAGCTTGCCTTTTCTCAGTGTTTATAGTCTCAACAGAGTAGACAGAAAGCAATATAGATATCAGATGACAAGAGAGAGTTTCAGTTGATGAAAATGACCTATGACATTGTAAAATATATTAATGAGTGTGTGAATGAGGAGAAAGACATAAATTATCAGAGTTTTAGAGAAAGAAGATGGTCTATCACAGCTACTTACTAGTTAAAAATTCTGCAAATTCATCTCCCTGTCTCCTACTCAATGGCTTGTTTTAGCCATGTGCAATGTCTTACCATGCAAAATCATAGGAACAGAGAATAGCTGAAGTTGGAAGGGATCTCTGAAGATTGTTGAGTCTAACGCCACTGCTCAAAACAAGGTCAACTAGAGCAGATTTCTCTTGGACATGTTCACTGAGTTTTGAATATCTCCAAGGATGGAGACTCCACAACTTTGGTTCCAGTGTTCAACCATCCTTACAGTAACAAATGTTTTAGTTATACTTAAATGGAATTTCCTGTATTTCAATTTGTGTTTCTTACCTCCTGTGCTTTCACTGGATACAACTCTGAAGAGCCTCTATTTATACACCTATCGTGAGCCTTCTTTTTCCCAGGCTGAACAATCCAGTGCTCTCAGCCTGTCCTTGTGTTTCAGATATTCTGATCCCTTAATCATCTTTGTAACTCATTGCTGAACTTGCTCCAGTATGTTCGTGTTTCTCTGGCACTCCAGTATCAGATTTACCAAATTTACAATAGTTTTGGACGTAGAACAGGTTTATATGGAGAACTGGAATCTATTTCACCATCATTAGACAAGAAATGTCACTGTCCTTGGAGAATACATGTATGGCTAAGTAAGATAGAATTAGGTCTCTGTGTGATTTCCAACACATATCTGTGAACAATGGTTAAGGCAGGTGTGCCAGCTCATCAGGAGAGAACTTTTTTGTTTTCAAGTAGCTCTAATAATCATCAAATAATACTCAAAACACACATACAGATATTTCCTTCGAAGTTGGGGGTCCATCAATCCTTTATCCACACACTGCACATGTTTAGAAGAATGATCATTCAAAAGCAGGAGAAAACTTCACATCTATGCTCCAAAAATTATTTCTTTCATTCATAGCTGTTTTTAGAGGTTTTCTTCTAAGAAATGATACTTCAGTTTGACACATGTAAAACAGTAGGTTTGGAGGCTGAAATAAGTACCTTGAAAGTTTGACTCATTCTACAGAGCTAGTCTGGGGGGTTGTGGGTTTTTTTTTCCTCAATCTCAGCCTTATTTCTCGGTGTAGACATTGATAGTTTATTAAAATATATATCACTTTAAATGTCATAATCTGGGGTCTCAAGTTCAGCCACTAAGTTTTGTCTACAGTACCTAGATATAAAAATACATTCATCTTTGTTTCTACAGGAATCAGTTGCATTAAAAACTGACATACATTTACTAGAATATAAATATAAGTTTAGTGCCCCCACAAATTTGTAGTTTCATGAAAAATCCCCATGTGTCATTTTCTTAATGCCTGTCTTTCATTTACTGAGTTAATCAGCTGATTTCTCCAGCTTGAAAGAATAGTTTCTGCTTAGCTCTGTCTGCTGGGTTTTAGGAATACGAAGCAATGAGGACTTTCTCTTTAGGTAGATTATTAGCACTGGTTCCTCGCTGGGATCAAATACTGAAGTGAGTTTACACAGATTGGACATGAGTGCCATAGAGTGTCTTTGGAATTATGCACTTTAAATGAAAATAAGTTTCAAGTGTGCAAGGGTGTTTCCAAAGCAGTCCCAGTGCCTTGGGAAAATATCAGCTGAAGTGGTGATCCTCAGTCAAGTTTTTAACTTGATTTTTTTTGTTGTTGCCTTACCCATAAATCACCCTTAGTTCACCAGCCCTTTATATTTTCAAAGAATACCAACAAAGTGTAAGTCTGCATACACTGAGAATACTAGCAATGAACTATTAACAATGAATTTATGTTTTGCTGCGAACTTCAGCATAAAAATAAATTATTTGAAGTGTTGAAGGTGCTTACAAAGGAATATTACAGAGTCATTAGGAAATTACAGAGGAAAATTCTGTTAAATAAATGTGTTCTATTACTTAATAGATCTTTCTGCCTATAGTCTTGATAGCAGTATATGCAAAGGCAATAGCAATCATGGAATAAGGCCTTTCATTTACTATCCTGTAAAATTCGTGAACTTGAGACAAAGCTCCTGCTGTTTTCTGTTTGCTCCAGCAATTAAATAATCTTGCACAAATTGAGAAATCATAATCATTTTCAAGGCACCAGGCTCATATTTAGATAGAAAGAAATTGCTATTTAAGACAAACGTGCTGGTCAGTGTATTCAGATCTGAATGAGTATCCTTGTGTCATATTTTTCCTATGCTATGTCTTTCCCTTCAAAATTGTTGATTTGTTCTTCTGTTGTTAATATTATGTAGTTCTGCAGTGCGGTAGCTAGAATTATACACATTTTAGCAGGAGAATAATGATGTTCATTCTAATTTGCTTTCCCTGGTGGTGTCTCAGTAATGCTCAAGGACACTATATCCTTAATCAGTCAAATCCAATCAAGGAATTCATGTAATTCTAAATCTATTTTGAACTGTAGATTCTGCTTGAATCTTACTTGATACATTGGAATTTATTTGTCTGGTTTAGTTCAACTACCATTATTTATAAAAAGAAACTGCTTAAGAACTGCTTAAGAAACAATTTCTAGAAAGTTTAGAAAATGGACAAAACTTTAAGCAAAATTTCCAGGGATGGATGAGAAACAGAACCTCAGGTACAATCACTGTAGGAGATGTAGCAACAGTAGTTTCCACCCATTGACCTGAACAAGTCACAGACAGTTTGCTTGCTGTTGTAGGTAATTTTGAAAATGGAAATATTTTGGGAACTATGATGGAAACTGCCTGTGGGCTGCTATTAAGTTCTACTGCAATTCTTTTGAGGTTGTTTTATTCTCTTGAACATTGCAAACTCTTTTTTACAAATAAAATACGTGTAATGACTTTCTGTATTTTCTGCTCCTGATGCTTTTTCTTAAGTTATTATAATATTATTAGACAATTGTGTTTCTAGGGCTTTTTTTTTAAAGTAACAGATAACCAGCAGAGTATAGAATGTTTGGAAAAATGTTTTTAGGAAGTGGCAGGGTTTACTTAGTGGAGGAGTGAAAATCTTACAAGAGAAGAATTATGTCCCAGTAAGACCTTTTATCTCTCTCCCTGATTGTGAAGTTTCTGCCACCACTCCTGCCTTTGGAAGGGTGGCAGCACCAGCAAATAACAGAGCTAAAGCATAAGGCATGGGCTTCCCTCTTCCCTGTCTTTAATACATCATGTACCATGTGCTCTGTCTCTTTTCTAAATAACCTAAACATTACGGTTTTCTTCTGCATCAAAGAAAAAAACATTGTTTAATTTTTTTTATTGTTGAAAAAAATAAAAAATTGTTCTCTGTCACTTCTTATCAATTCTTTTTGAGCTTTATTCTTCCCAACATAGTTTTCAAAGAAAAGGATGTGTAAACTTGGCCTTTGTCAGTATATATAATTCGTATTTTAATAACTTTCCTTAAATTCATTGTTCTTAAGAGAGCAAGGCTAAGTGTTACTATAACGGAACTGGGAAGCCGAAACTTTATTGTATAAACGTTTGGGGTTTTTTTTCTATTTTGATTTGCATCAAAACAAAGGAAAACCTAGGCAATGTATGTAACATATGGTCTCCACCCAGAAACAGTCTAACAAGGGAACTATAAATTCTAAAAACTAAAAAGGTATAAAATTGAAAACAATTCTCTCTTGCTTATCGTATTTCTTATCAAAGTAAAAAGTTTTTGAGTTTTTCTTACATTTAGTTATGAATGAACTCACAGCAGGACTTAATTGTAATTGCTGAAGTTTATTCTGGGTACAGTTGTTACAGTAAAGCAGAAAAAAAAAGTGCCAGGCAAAGTTGATTGTCTGTATGGAAAGAGGAAAATAAGAGTTCCAGAGAACCACATGTTTTTGTCATTTTGAAGCTTAATACGTTGCCTACTCAATTTTGGTTCAGTAAAAGTTTTTCATTGTAAATAAAGGGTCATATATAACTACTAACATATAAACATTTTTTAGACTCCATTTTATCAATCTGGGTTGGAATTGCGACATCTCTGTGGAAATAGCAAGTGATTTGATCTTTATCTCATTGAAAACTTTTTGGGTTCATGGAATCATAGGATAATTCAGGCTGGAAAGGACTGCAGGGGATTATCTGCTTCAACCTCCTACTTAAAACAGAGTCAGCTGTGAGGTCAAGCCAGGTTATTCAGAGCTTTATCTCCAGATGGAGATTGCATAACCTCTCTCTGGGAAACACATTCTGCTTGGTTTTCTCCGAGGATAATTTGTGTTTTCTTAAATACTTTCTATACTTTTAAATGTCTCCTTTTAACAGAAAAACAATGTCATGTCACTGTATGTGTGTATATTATTCTATATAATATTAGGAGAGAATTCTATACAATAAGCTGTTCTGTATTGCGCAGCTTTACTGGTTATTTGGTAAGATAAACCAAGCATTTTCCCCTCAATTCTTCCTCATATTCTTATCATTTAGAAATAATATCACAGTGTGTAGTTGCATCAAGCAGGTAATTTTATCTCTATTGGCAGATCATTTGCCAAATTGGAGCAACTTCTAATTCTCTTTTTTTTTTTTTTACTGATGTGTGGACTCTACAGTGTTACTGTAGTCCATACATTGTTATGATTTTCAAGAATCTTTTTGTTTTCTTATGAAGATAATTGGATGGAAGTTCCACATAGCAAAATTTAAAATGCATTTCTTGAATTGGTTTTAAGATCGGTATATTATCAGCCTAGGTGACTGCTATGCTAACATTTCTTAATTTCTTCATGGTCATCTGTATTTTGATATTTGATATTTTTTGCGTTTGCGTTTGATATTTTTATGCGTTTCAAATACAGAAGGCAGGAGTTACTCATTGAATCTGTTTTTGCTGGTATGGGGTGTTCTTTGAAGAATATCCTAGTTCCTCCTACTTAAGTAAAGACCAAAATGTCTCAAAAAAACTCTTTATCTCTTCATAACCTTGAAATCTGAAGTTTGAAATAATCAGTTGCCTCCTGAATCTGACTGGGATAAATAATCAACCTGTGGACACGCATTGCAGTAGTTAGTTATATCTCCTATTCTTCTCTTTTTAAAGCCTTTTGGGGTTCCAAAGATGCTATTTCTGAACTAGAAAGATATTTTATTGCTGCAATTGTTATATTTAGATTTTTTGTTGAATCAAATTAGAGACATTTTCTTCAATTCATTAAAAAAAGATATATTTGTGAGTCATTAAATGGCAACTACTTTATATTTGCCATTTTATTTTAGATTCAACTGATTGTATCATGTAAAATATCTTTATTTACTACATCTTCACAACTGATTCCTGTATCTCCTCATGTGTGGTCATCCTATTCCTAATCTTTTCTCTCCAGTATCTTAAAGGCTACTTCAAAATCAGGCTTCATTCTGAACTCAGTCTTTTCATAGCTCAAAGACTTAAGTTTCTACTTTGTACTGCTCTCCTACTTCACTTGTCCTCTCTGCTACTCGCTATTTCCATTTTTTAAGTGGGAGTATAATATAATTTTTACATCCCAACTGTTAGTTTTCCAGCTCTTCTTCATCTACAATCTTAGGGTGAATTTTGAAGGCTTTTCCTTTTAACGTCACAAAAATCTTTCCTGTTTTTTCCAGTGATTCTTCCTTCTTGCCAATAGCTTTTGTTCCCCATAGTTGTTGTCTTTTGATGTAGCTGTTTTCCTGTTCTCTGGGATCTGGAAGTGTGACTTGCTCTGCTTCCGTCCTAGTTTCCATCAGCAGAGACTGCAGGGGTTGTTGCATACAAGTATGCATACAAGTAAGCCAGACTCCTTGGTTGTCTTGAGCTGTTCTCTCCTCTTTTATTTCCTGACTAGCTCCTTTCATCCAACCTCTTGTCTGTATTTCTCTTGTCTTTTTTATACAACAGTGCAGGCTTAGAGGCTCTTAGGAGGCCTCTAAATTGTTTGTCAGATCACCAACACAAAGATTCTGTCTAAAACTGAATTTAAAACTGAATAGTAACAAAGATCAGAAGGACAATGAGTCCTTCATGATGAGGAATTATGAGCATCAGCTCTGTGAAGTGACTGTCAGAGAGTTACCACTTGCTTTAAGCCAGGAGTGCTAAAGTGGACAGCAGCCTTATCTGAGGATGCCATAAGCAATCACATACATAAGATGTGCTATGAAATTATTTTAAAGTAAAACCGATTTACTATTTGTCAAATAACATCTCTTTTCTGATGCAGTGTGATTACTAGCAATATGTTTCTGAGATATCAGAACATGGAATTTTGGTCTTGAATTTTTGAACCAGAGTTCTCTTAGACTATTTGAATCTCATCCAATGTCTTGCACTTGTGCTGCAATAGGTGTAGGGAGTCAATGGAATTGAGGGTTTACCTCCAAGATGCACTTCAGAGGTTTAGAGAAGGGGAAATGCGTATATGTCTTATTTAATTACATGGTGAGTCTAAGAAAAACTAAGTTACTGAATTCTGCCGTTCAGTTTAGTCCCTACAATAATGTGAAATTAATCTATGTTTTATTATGCAGATTTAATAGATTGCTTGATGACTCCTCAGTCTCATTGTGACACCTTGTGGAACTGCTGTAGTGTAAGAACACTTCTAGTGTAATAGAAGTGATTACTTTCAAATGCAAAGTTTGAGCTAGAAGAATGCAATTATTTACTGTAATGCTTGATACAGATAAAGACTCCTTGTTGAGAAAGATGAAATGTTTTGTATTTAAATGGTGATAGTAAGGGATAATTTATCAGTGTAATACAAATGGTGAACACCAATGATTACTTCTGCATCCCTACATCCCCCTTAGTGGTTCAGATCAGTGATATGTCAAACTAAAGTTAAATTGTAACCAGTCATTCTAGTTTTGTTATTACCCTGACAAATCATTCATGGTACATGAAATGAACCCATGGTACCCCAAAATAGGTAATTGGGGTCCAAATACTGAACACCAGTAGTTCAGTATCAACAGTAGTTCACTATCAACAGTTATGTTTTACTACTATCAACACTAGTTGAAAGAAGGCTTTTGTGTGGTTATCAAGGTGGTGAACTGCTAATAGTAGTATGTGAAAGCTTACAACTTTTCAGTGGAGATGAACACTTACCTTTTTTAACTAGCATCCTTGCCTAATGTAGGCCCTTCACAGAGCTTTTTTAAGAACCTTTATATGTAATCTTAAATTAATATTGAAAAGTTTGGTTGCAAAATAGCTTGAAAAATGTAATGGACTGCTTGATAATAATTTCAGAACATAATGCTTCTTGCAATAATATTTGAATATTGCAGGTTTTTTTAGTGGACTTTTAGATTTTAATATGAAGTCATGACCTGCTAGCTATATTATAGAATCATGCTCTGTGTAATTGCAAAGTAGGTTTTATGAACCGAATTTTTAAAAGGATAATATAGCTCTTTAACCAAAGATATTAGTAGGAGTCTGCTTTCTGTTGAAGGATTTATTTAATTAATACTGAACTATAGTGAAGGACGGGAAGTGCTGTCATTTCTGATGTGTGGTTAAGACTTGGTCACACTTGCTTGATAAATAACCAGTCTGTTTTTCAAAATGTTGTATTGACTATAATTGGGGAAGATATTTGATATCCCGTTCTTGGTTAACATGAATTGAAATATATTTTTAAAACCATAAAATATAGATTAGTCTTTACATATTTTTTAAAGTTAATTTAAAAAAAATTAAAAATTTAAATTGAAAAGTTAATTAAAAGCTATCATTCAATACCAGTGCCAATATATATTCTTCATCCATTGGAATAAGTAACATTATTATAAATGGAAGTTAGATAATGGTCAAATTAAATATTTAATAGGAAATTGCATTCAGTTTTGTGGGGTTTTTCATGACAGATAACTTGTGGTTTGATCCACAGTGAGGATGAGGATTCTTACTGGATTGGAGGCGTGAAGTAATTAATTCTCTTTGTTTCTGATATAGGAGGCAGCTACAGTTATGGCTATTACGTGTCACAATATACTGCATTATCTGTTCTTTAGGCAGTGCTTCTGAAGCAGTGAAGCATAATTTTTCATATAAATGTTGAACTGATTGATTTGGCACTTTGAAATTAAAATTTAGAAGTCTATGTGACAAAGGAAGCCATATAAAGTAGTTCCATATTAACCACAAAAACCAGGGGGGGAAGGCGTAGGGGACAGCTACATAAGTCATGTTGGGGCTCCATTTTGAATGTAAAAGTTAGATTTGAATAGCAATTTGTAATCGGATTGTTTTGTAAGCTTTTTTTTTTTTTTCAGGAACAGTGTCCTGAATGTTTTTTTTTTCTTTCATTTATCAGAGGAATACATTTTCATGATATAAACAAACCAAAAAAATTTACAATATTTTAAACTCTTACTCTTTGCAGAAGGGTTGTTGTTTGCTATTTTCATGTTGTGCTTTAGTCATGCAGTTAGCAAGCTGAGTTAAAATAAACAGTAGTAACAATCACTTTTGCCTTCAAAACCCATGGCTATTTTTACACCACTTAAAGTACTTTATGGGGGTATTTAATAAGGGATACAGTGGCAGTCACATGCTATAACTTTCTCAGTTGCCAAGGCAAGCTGTGAAATCCATATCCTAATAATTAAAGTTGAGGAAGGGGTGGTTTGTTTCTAACATTTAAGGTCTATAGGAATGAAGAAGGGGCTGAAATGCTTCTAAGAAATCAGCAGAAGGATGATAGAAATTGTAGCCTGGATGATTGTCCAACTTCTTAGTCAAATAATGAAAAATTGCATATATCACCACATGAAAAATTATACAATGCACAAAGCTAATATCAACCTTGCTATTTCATGTGGGCTTTCTTTGTTCTGTTCCTTTTGTAAGCTTTATGGAAGTCTTTAATTGAATAATCAATCAGGTTACTTTTTCCTTTAAGAATTTTCTGTGTTCATATAACATGGACCTGCTCCAGAAATGAATCAAGGTTACGTTGCTAGAGGCTATAGTCTCTTACACTGTGGTGTCATTTCTTGCAGGCAGTGAATGAGGCAGCATACTTTAGGAAGAGAAAAATGGTCTTGCACTTAAATATTGTACTGGAGAAGGAATACATTCTGGGTATGCTTCTGCAGTAGAAGTGTTAGTGTGATTCTGTGCAATTTGCTTAATTTGTCCATTCCACAGTGTTCAACATTATTCTAAGAGCTCGACATGTGCTTTGTGGTTTCCAGAAGTATGAAACTATTTTAAAAAAATAATTGAACTGGAGTAGTTTGAAGTGGTGGTCTGAATAGATGTGACATTGTCTGAGCAGGGTGATGCTATAGATACATCAAATTGACCTTCTGACGAATTGATAATTTTATAACATTGGTTTCTCTGTAGTTCCATTCCTTGTCTGTGGGAGGAGACCATCAGGGTCTTCTTACTACCATGGGGAAGATACAACCAGAAAATCGTTATGAAATTCTCTGATGCGTCGAGTTAAGAGAAGCTGGAAAAAAATTAGTTTTATATCCAGTGAAAGTATGCAGCCACCAAATAATTTCTTATCACAAAACAGTGCAGAAAAATGCAACTAAATATCTGACACATATTAAAATATAATGATCATTATATATGGAATAGTACCTCTTCATTCAATGCTGTCTATTATATGCATGGGATGTGGTAAAGAATTCTTTGCTGAAAGCAAAAGAGATAGTATATGATTTTACTCCACTAACAGAAAAAGGACAGATTAAAGTTATGTTTGCACCAAAAAAATATTTAAATTTCTTACCTTCCAAGTTCTTAAGCTTGCAACATTATTGTTCTTCTGATGTACAGTTTTAGCATGATCCTTTAGACTTTATTAAATAAATAAATAAGCAAAGATAAGAAATTCCAGCATGTCCACTGTGCTTTCGCGGCAGAATTTACTCATGTCAAATTTTACTGATGAGCTTAATACTGGTATTTCCAGTCAGAGAATAACCTTGAAAAACCAGGAATTCCTGAGTTCTGTTTTGCAGTATTCTAGTGACCCTTCTTCATCTTGTCCTCATCATGGTGTCTAGAATTCTACCCTATATTACCTACTAATCTCCGCTCTCAATGCTTTATCCTCTATATTTTGTAGTTCTTTATTTACCTTCTTCATGTGTTTGAGTGCAAGCATGGACTGAGACTTAATGTTACAGGATAAACAGTTTGCCTGTTTAGTACCACAAAATTCATCAGCCTGAAGTGTTTGGCACAATCAGAGTGGACACGTACAGGGTATCTACTGTGTAACTGCTACAGTTGCACACTCCTCTAACAACTTTAAATTACATAGTTAGCATTTTTATAATGAGTAGGAGTTATTTAAACTGCTCACCAGAACACTGACAATGAAAATGCTCTTTTGGTGTTTGGTTCAAAAACTTTAGGGCACAGTAATTTAATGTAGGAGAATCTGTACAGTTTATTTAAACTGCATGTTTGTGCAGAGTCATTTGTGCCAAAACATTTTCTGTATTAAGGCTGGAAACACTTTACACACTCTATTATACACTTTCTTAGGTGGTTTTAATTTAGTTGGAAATGGTGAATGTTGAATTTTCAACAGAAGCAAAGTTCAATCATGACTCAGCTCAAGGGATAAAGCAAAATTGTAGTTGAGACAGAAAAGCAAATTTTCATTATTTCTTACTTAAACTTCATGTGCTGCATTAGAATGATTTAGGATATTTCCTTTAGAGACATTAATTTTGTATGCTCTGATTATCAAACATATAATAGAGACAGTATGTGAGAATATAAAATATCTGCAATAATAATCAATGCTGGCTTGAAGTGGTGTGAAGTTTCTGTTCACTAATTTCTGAAACAGTACCCCTGAATTCACCTCCAGTCTGAGTCTGCGGCAAATATCCCAGAGGCAGACTGATCCTTTGGGGAACACTGACACTACTTTTACCTGAGTTTACACTTTCTGGGAATGCTTTTAGTATTTAACCACACTGTAAGCTTCAAGCAGAAGTTGTGAGCCAGACTGTTCCTGATTTCTCTTCATTACACTTCTCCGTTTCTCTTTCAGGCAATCCACATTAATTTATAAAAGCTTAATATTTTTACCTTTTTGAAGGACAAGGGGAGAGCTCAAAAACCTTTGAGCTCATGAGAGAAAATCCTTTATTTTGAAATGTTTTCTATCTGTTTGACATAATAGTTTTCAAGCCTTTGAAGAACTGTGCAATGCTATATGGACACCTTTGGGCAACGGCAAGAAAAATATGCATATATTGACTGTAGAATGCAAGACTTCTTTTTCTGTTCCCTCCAGTAAGATTGATCACCATTTTTATTTGTCCCTCAGGGGTTGTTCAGAACTTTGTCGTATACCCATGGTGGAATACAAACTTGACAGTGAAGGCACCCCATGTGAGTATAAAACCCCTTTCAGAAGGAATACCACTTGGCATCGGGTGCCGACTCCCGCTGGGCAGCCCCTCTCTCGTGCCTCTCCAATCCTAGGAACATCTGACAGACTGCAGTGCCAGCAGCTTCTCCAGCAGGCTCAGACAGCCATTCCTCGCAGCACTTCCTTTGATAGAAAACTGCCAGATGGTGCAAGGTAATATACTCTCCCTTTAATGCCTGTCATATTCCTGATGCGCCTTACTTTACGTGTCTCTGCTTTCTAGAACTTTGGTATCATTATTTTTTTAAAACTTTATTTTGTTGAGTTTTGATGATAAATTTAATTCTGAGGTTGTACTGAAGAGCATTCACTGAGCCCAGTTTCCTCTACTTGGAACAAGTGACTTGTTGTTTGTGATCAAAGTGGATTGTACTAGGGATTGTACCACTGAGGACAATTAACCTTTCCCTCTAGTCCCAAATCTATGAAGTAGGAAACTTCCTTGTTACTTTTTGATCTAAATAATGTCCTGTCCCTCACCTTTTGGGATCCTATTTAAACAAATAATGAGTGTAAATAAAATTAACTCATCCCTTTAAAAATTAATTATTTAATCTAATTACCAAGCTATTGGCATAGTTTCAAAGGATTCTGTAACTCATTACTAGTCCTTATGCTTTGCTTTATTTTTAATTAAACAAAGCAGAGCTTGTGATTTGAATGTGTAACACCTCTTAGATGATGGGATGGTATCCTTGAATGTTAGCTCTGTTCTATTAAATCATAATTTTCCATAAGATAAAAAAAAAACAACCTTTAAATAATATAAAAATTTGTAAATATGTTTGACCTTTGCAGTATTTAGGAAAACCATATGTCTTGAGCAGAACTCTTTGTCCTTTGTTGTTTGCAATGTAGTTATAATTTCCAAGGAAAAAATATTGCATGCCGAAAATATCTAGTTGATATGAAAATCTAAAATACTAGTTTTAAATAGCTTTAGAAAATTCTGGATGAAATAATGAAGTACCACTATTGCTACACTATCCTATTTAGTAGAAAAGAATTAGTGGCTTTTTACATTGTTTGAAATATATGCAAGTAATAGTAGTACATATTTGAAAATATGTCTATATTGTGGTCTGAGGATGGCAGACTCACAGATACAGCCACTTGCATTCTATTTCTTCCCTACCTCCATCCTAACCCCCTGAAAAAGGAGATGAGTTTCTGTAAGCATGTACATACCGTTACAAATTATATACCGTTAAACTTTCCCTAATGTCTTTTACTGAAATTCCCAGTAAAATCTAGCATGAGACAATGTATCAAATGTCTAGAAATTCTTCAGGATGTATGGAGCTTTATTAAACATACTGTATGCCTATACAGAGGAAAAAAAAAACAAAACAGAAAGCTTTCTGACATACTACTGATTTCCAGAAAACTTCACAAACATAAATTGTGCTTCTACTAAGACTCAGTGAAGCATGTGGAAAAAAATCTGAGAGAGAAGCTATCTCTTGTCATGAAGAAATTCCTGTATCACTTAAGCAAGTACAATGCAGAAGTGCTATTCTGGGGAAGACATAGTACAGAGTATAAATAATGAAAAGAGACGAAAATGATGAACTGTGACATGTAGGTCTTGAAACATGAGAAGAATGGTACCTAATTGGCAAGGTCTTTCCCAATGGGAAGAGGCACAGTTGAAGGCTAAGCAGAGAAATGGGCTTAAAAGAAAAGAGTTTGAAATAAGGCTGATTAGTACTTATAAGTAGTCTTGCAAGGGTGAAAATGTATACTCGGGATAGGAAAATGATTATGAGATTTTAGAGGGTCAGAGACCCAATATCAATTTAGACAAGTTGAAGAGTGCAGGAAGGAAGAAGCAGGTTGATAAAACATGGAAGTTATAGCAACTGATCTGAGAATGAGCTAACACTGAAGTCAGTGATTAAATGGTTATTTTTAGATATAAAAAGAGGAAGAAGCAACAGAAATGTGGGCTAGATATAGTAAAAGACTTAAGCAGCAACAATTCAACTACTGTGACAGGTACCAGCTAGGTGCCCAATCCCTGGAGTGAAATTAAAAACTGGGAATTGAACACCTATGCTCCTAGTACAGTTCCTGAGGAGAGTTAAATGCTTTGAGAAGGCAATTCAAATGTTTTCATGTTGATCATAGAATCATATTAGAAAGTATTTTGCGAAGAAATACAAGCTCTACTGTTCCTACAAAATGCCAAATTCTGTGACAGCTGTTTATAGTGAGCGGCTGAGAGTGAAGCTTCAGTGAGACTCACTTTGCTTTTTCACACCAAGAAGTCTGCATGTACTTGAGTCCTTGAGTTACACTTGTAGGCGAGCATGTCCTTTCACTTGGAGTCTGGAATCCACTCCTGCAACTCTTGTGTAAAGGAGCTGTGAGGGATTCACTGACAGTATTTCTGTGGTTCTCCTTTTGTAGCCACCATTTGTTTAGTAGGCTAATGAGTAGATACTTGTCTAGCAAATTGGAAGCGTGGCATCTAGACATTCTTCAGCCCAGGGCAGTACAAACCAGTGTCCCTAAACATCATTCTGGGGACTGGAAACACATGGGATCATTGGGATCATAACTTACCCATTCCTTAACGCTGGATCACTTAAGCTGTGCAAGAAATGCAAAGTTCTTGGTGGTAAAAAGCAAGAACATGTAACTAAATTCAACTGCAGCCTATAGACTTGATTGAGAGAGGCTCAGTCCTGTCAATACTTATGAGAGAGAGACATGCAGAAAAATTAGGCACTATAGAATCTACTTATTGTATATGTGTTTGGCTGTTAGACAAAATATAATAGCTAATGTCTTTAAAATTTCAAACTGAACAGTAAAGCTCATGGAATGTCATATCCTTGTAAAAGTGTTGTACATAGATCCAAAACTACCTCTTTTTACCTCTTCCCTGAATACATACATTCTTTTATACATATAGCCTTTAAAAACAAACAGAAACCATAATATAAAAAAAAAAAGAAAAATAAATAAAAGAAATACAGGGACTTTAAGCTAATGTCACTGAGGGAAATAATTTTTTAGTTACAGACTGATATGCACAGAATTGAAGACAGGAGGGTGATTAAAACAATATTTGAACATTACATTTCAACTATCTGGAAATCCAAGAAGAGAATTAGAGATATTGTTAAGCTATGAGGCTCAAAAGTTCAATAAGTAGAAAATCACACTATGCAAGTAAATGTTTTCTTACTGCTTTTCTCTGACAAAGAATTAATAAAATAGAAAAGTATTGTTATTACCTCTTCTAAATTAAGCTGTTGAAAATTGTAATACATGCAAAGTGGCTAACGATCATTTTATAAAACAAGCACAACCCAGATGAAATCTGATACCCCACAAATACGTCAGTGCACAGTTAATGACTCTAGTAAACATTACAGAAGTTCTCCAAGCAACCAGTCCTCCTCCAGTGACCCAGGGCCCAGTGGGAGCAGCCAATGGAGACAGCAAGTGGGATATGACGGGTATTGGTGATTTATTTATTTATTTATTTTTAGACATTCTTGTTTGCAACTCCCATGCATCTTCTTTCTGAAGCAAAATTTGTATGGATGTTCAATATCCTAGATTTATTCACAAAATGTTTAGTGTATTTTAAGATGTACAGGTCTACTAACCTTTAAAGTAACATGTATGCTAATACAATTTTGAAGCCATTAACTCTTTAAGACAAATTGTTACTTTACAATTCAGGTAAATAACAAACAGTTCTTAGGTTTGCTTTCCCAGAAACCAGCTAGTAACTCAGAACTGGAATAGAGTAATAATTTCCCCTCCTTTTGCTTCAGTGGAAGGGTATTTGATTAAAAAATTATCTTTGTGGTTTGTCAAAGGTTTTTCCTACTGTGTTTGTTCCAGTGGCATCCGTTCCCTAGCATGTCTCCTCAAAAAAGCAGCACTCTTTCAGACATCTCCCTAAAAGGCTGTTGTGGTACATAGGTGGTTCTTTCATGTCCCTGGTTAATCCCTTGGCGCTGAAGTTCTAGAAGTAGCTATCTGTGTGTAAAACATCACCCCAGTATATTCTTATCATTAGAAGAATATTATGTGAGACATTTGTTTTAAAATACTTTACTTTAAGTGTATCACTTTGTATAAATATAGCTGCCAAAAGCACTCCTGTTATAAAACATTAAGCTATGGCAGTATCTACATAGCAAAATATAAAAGCATTCCAGGCTTGCCACTTGGCTTTAAGAAGCTGCTTTTCAGAAAAAAACCTTAAATATTGAAAACATCAGCTTGACTTCTTGTCTGTAACCTTAATATTGCTTTGGCATGACCGTTTGTGGATAAAATGTTCCATGTAGGATATGTACACACACACACACACACACACTCTCAATATCTTGGAGACACCTCAAGGAATTTCAGAATAGTCACTGAAATCTCTGGCAGCTAAAGAAATGCTAATTATTCAAATAAAACTGTAACAACCTTTTTGACAGTAAACACATGAAAAGGCATCTCGTGTCATTTTTCCAGCAGACTTATTTCTAATAGCAACCTTGGTTTTAGAGTGAAATGATTTAACTTTTGCAGTACAATATAAAGCAAAGAATCTGGTGCTAGCTTATGTATTCTGAGTGTGAAAACCTGCCAAACTACAGAGTTGCTTTCTGTGCGGCTTAGTTCATAAAGTAGTTAAGCACGCATTACCATAGTCCTCTGTTGCAAAAACCTGTGTATATATAGCCCCAAGAATGCATTTAAAGTTCAGTGTCTTCCTGGCCTGTTGACAGTTAAGATAAAAGTGTGCTCTTGGAAAAAATTGCATTTTTTCCATGCAGTGTTTGTAAATGTTACTATACCTGCTTGGTGTGAGGGAATGATGATTGTTTAAACAAATAACTTACAAAATATTTGCTTTGGAGAGTAAAAAGTGTTATTCATCATGCAACTGGTTTTCTAGGGAAAAAAAAAACAACCCAAACAGCTTAAATTTCTGTTTATGTTAAAAGGTGCCAGTCCCCTTTGCTCCATGAACACCACCAAGGCTCAGGCTCACTGGAGTGTGAAGGAGGCAGAGAACGAGAGGAAACTTTGGAAGGAACTAGACATTCTGGTAATAAAAGTCACTGTATCTTATAAACAAATGTTCTTTGCTATGCAGTGCCTGTTGAAGTGCAGCCATCTTCTGATGTGGAAGTCTGATTACAAAGAGCATGTAATATGACAGTGAAAGCAGAGGCTGTTAGAGACAGTCTAACAGAATATGTTGTGGGATATTTAGATAATACATGGAACAAACTACTCCTGAACTTCAGAAAGCCTCATGAAATGCAGGTTGAACTTTGTTTAATTATCATTGCAAAACTAGATCCTAGGAATTTCTGCAAAGATACACATCTCTGATTCCAAATAGTGTTCGGGCTTGAAACCTGATGCTAAGCCATGTGCCTTTTTTCTTTGTGCACTATACTCATCCTTTTAGCATTCAGAAATTAAAACACAATTATTTATGGCAGAAACCAAGTGGCATGCACCATCGACCAAAGTCCTGAGCTCCTACAAAGACCGGGCTTTACAGAAAGAAGGCAGTGGCAAGGAGTCGCCAAACAAACTATCACATGTAAGTCTTTTACTTGGATGTCATTCAAAATTCTACTAAAAAACCCAGAAAAACATCACAAACCCAAACCTAAAACAAAAACAAAAACAACCCTCCACCCTGGACTTAAAGAAATAAATCTAAAACATGTGGTTTACTGATTCATGAAGACCACTGTGTGTTTTGGGAGGCAAAAAATATACTCACCTTCATGTGTGGTGAATTGTTTGTGCTTAATCTGTGTTTATAAACTAGGAACTCCAAGAGGGTTTAGGTTTGGGTAACTGAGGAAATAAAATTAGTATAGTCTACACTCAACTGTGTATCTACAGCTCCATTTATACTGAGTCGCTTAATCTGGAAGTATTTTAAATCCTTTTTAAAAAAAATTATACTCAACATACCACTTGTCATGTTGTGTGAAATACCCATGTAGTATAATTATAAATGAGGACAATAAAAATGTAGTTTGGATGTTGGGAATGCAGTTTAGTGTCATGCCTTCAGAAACCCTCAATAACTTAGAGACTGAAAATACACTAATGATATGCACACTCTTTTTCTATTTTTTTTTCATGTGTTGGTTACGTGGAAAAACCTGCTATACAGTAAGAATCTGTATACTATTTGTAGACTTACATTGGTAAGAATATGAGGGCAGTTTTTCATGTTATGTACATAGATACCTTATGAGAATCTAGCTTGATACTTCTCAAAAAAAGTACTACCATAAGCAGAATCATGCTGTAGAATTATACATGTGAAGACAAAAATGCTTTCTCTTATCTGAAGCCAAAGCTAAGAGGAAGCTAGAATCAATATACACAGCAATCCGTGTTAAACAGAGCACCGATATCAAAGTTAGTTAAATGATGAGTTTGCTTAACTTCAATCAGAGTTTTATGATAATAATGGCAGCGCTCCTGCTTTTAGGATGGTGGGGGTGTGAACAAAAAGTGTCATAATGGGCTTCTATTTGTGTTTGCCTGTGTATCCATATGTGTAGTGCAGGTGCAAAAGAACAATATTTTACAAATTAAGAACCAGCATTGTTATAAAGATAATACTAAAAAAATTTGGTTATTTTGTTGTTATGTGCTGTAAAACAGCTGTATATGCTGTAAAACAGGAAAAATTGGTCATCACCTTGTAAAGGACCTTGTAATGTTCTTTTGTACATCCCCTTTTTGTTCAGTTCAGTTTGTCATAGACTCTGACAGACAGTGGAATTCAGACTGAGGGCTACAGCAAGTGTACAAGAACTCTGTAAAATATTTAACTATTAAAAAAAAAGTCAATGCTGTCTTTTTATCAATTTTGACTTGGGGGAAGAGAGATGGGGAGAATTTCACTAGCTATCTTTAAGCTCTCTTTGCTCTGGAATAAATAACATATTCCTGAAGATTTTTTTATTTTATTATTATTTTTAATCTTGCTCTATGACACAATCTTTTACAACATGTAACAATTAGGGCTATGCTGAGCTCCCCCAGTCACATTGCTTCTTTCCACTTACATTTCCATTTTACATTAACAATAAGAAATGACATGCTTTTTTTCCAGACACCTTTCTCTTATTCCCTCTCTTTGGAAAAGCTTCATATTGTATTTTTATTAATTGTTCAATTGTTTTTAAAGTGAGAACCTTCTTGTAAAGGTTAGAATGAATGCAAATGTAACCCCTCCTATTTTTTTTCCCGAAACGGTTTTCTCAAATTTTGATGCCTCTTAATTTCCATATGGAATAGAAGTATCATTTCTGTAAGGGCTAACTTTTCTAACTGCTTTAATGTATGAGCCACAGCTATGTTTATTGACATCTGCTAGGAGGGGGATCTCATAAAAAAGTTAGTCACCCTCCCCACTCATATTCTAACTAATACAAGTCCATCTGCCCTAATACAAGTCCATCTACCCTTATTCTGGCTACTCTGTCACATAGGTAAGTTAATGCAACTCTCTATAAAATCTCTTTTGAAAAAACAACGGAACCCCCAACTTTATTGACACAAATGCCTGACATAATTATTCCACTTCAATAGCCATGTTTAGCTTAGGGCCCTGTGACTTCAGTTACTTTCATCTGGAATGCATACGTCACAATTGGCTTCAATTTAAGTAGCCACACATCCAATTGGATTTGATCCAATAAGCTGCATATTTCACCCACACTGAGGAAAATGCCAAGGATAATTCAGTCTTCAGTATTTTTTAGATTTGCAGTGGAACTTGTTTAAACAAATAATTACCAATGCTTCTAGCTTTAACAAATGCTTATTTTACTGTTCAGAAATGCAATTTTATGGATGTTAAGCAGGACCTATAATCAGAAATTCAAGTGTGATCTTAAGATTTGCCATAGAAGATAGAACTAGAGCCTTTTTATTTGCAGTGACATCAACCTTTAATGTGTCTAGCCAGTTGTGCAATTAATTTCATAGAAACTGGTAGTATAATTAGCTCCTTTCATACTTTGCAGTTATATTATAGCATACTGTAAAAAATAATAAAGTGGTCTTTGAATGGTACAAATTCAGTAATTTATATGAAAAGAATTTTTTTATTTAACTTGAAGAGGGTCTTTTTACGTTCGTTTTCTTGTTGTTAAGATTGGAGACAAAAGCTGTTCAAGCCACTCAAGCAGCAACACCCTATCCAGTAATACATCCAGCAACAGTGATGAGAAACACTTTGGTTCTGGAGATCTGATGGATCCTGAGCTGCTTGGATTAACATATATAAAGGGAGCCTCTACTGACAGTGGAATTGATACGGCTCCCTGCATGCCTGCTCCTCTTCTGGCCCCTTTGCATCTTGCTGGCAGCAGATCTGGAGTACATTGTCGTACTGAGCAGTGGACTGAGGCTTCTGAAGCTCCTGGGCCAGATGATGATCCAGCTAAAATGTACACTGTTCATAGCTACGCCTCTGCTATTTCTACCAGTCATACAGCTGAAGGCAGTATGGGAGACCTGAGTGAAATCTCCTCTCATTCCAGGTATGTAGTTCTTACAAATTAGGGACTATGGATTATAGATTAACGTACAGAGAACTCTTTCACTTTTGTTATTCTGGTTACCTTTCTTTGAAAGTGCACTTAACTGATTTTCATTTTCTTGTATTTAAATGCATATATATGAGCAATTTTCAGGCAAATTTTGATGAGTCTGCCTAAAAAGCATAGCTAGCCCCACTCCCAGCTCTGATGGAGATTTGATATGTATCTTTGTGCACATTGCTTGGATTTTTAAAATTGGGAAACATCACTGCATAAAAGTGATGCACCTCCTTTTTTTTTTTTTTAGTACAGTACAACTGAGAGTTAATGCTGAGAGAAATCAAGAAAATTGCAATGGACAATTTTTACATGTACTGATGGACAATTTTTACATATAGTGAAACTGTGATCCCCCCTAATTTACATTATTGTGCTGTATGCTTTATGATTTTATTTGCTGACCTGAATTTCTTATTGATTTTCAGCTGGGTTTTTTTTGTTACCAATGGAATATGTGCATGGTACATCTGTTGTAAAGCAAACTTTGAAAGTACACTGGTTGTCTTTATCTCCCAGTTCCGATTTATGGTCACTTTGAAGTTGGAGCTTTGGTCTATGTTAAGGATTTTACTCTGTAAAGGATGGAAGGGAATTTTTTGTTCTTTCGCTCTGATTTTCCTGCTTTCAATGTCAAAAAGTACAGGAAAATAACCAAATAATAACTTCAGTTCTTCACTTCTTTATGTGCTTGGCATGACTGAATTAGTCATCTATCCTTGCTCTGACTTCTAAATTTTATTTTTTCACAAGTTAAAGAAGATTGTATAGACTATTGAATAGACTAGTGTGAAAACTAGGTAAATACGTTCACATTAAGCTTTCACTACCCCTGTGATAATGCAGAAGCTCTAGATTTACTCTGCTTTGTGTGTATTGAGATTTAATTTTATGTATTGAAACTTCTGAAGCACTAGAAGTAAGCTTTGTGTTTCTGGGACTTCATAATGAGCTGAAATAGATTTCTAATGGCTAGAATATGTATTCTCAGCACTTCTGTGGCAGCTGTTGTATTTAAAGTGCCAGACAGCCATTAGGTAATCTGCTGCTCGCTTCCATGGAATAAACATTTTATGGATTAATTAAAAATTAAAGAAAAAAAAAAGGCATATAGATTTTAAGTGAGTTTACTGAGGCATTTCCAGAGTAGTAGTTATTTTTGAGATGATGACTCACATTCAGATCACCCAATTCCACTTTGGCAATAGCAATGTTTTCCAATGATCACCTTCTAATTTGTGTGCCAAATCCTTTTTCTATAGAAAAATGTCAGACTTAAGTTATGTGACCCAACTGTTTTATTTAAACTTTGCTTACATATTCTTCAAATTATGTTGGAGTGATAAATGATTTTGCAGCCAGACTTGAAAGCTGGCATCACCAATACAACACACAGAGGCATAACTAATAAAATAATATCTCATTTTAGAGCTGTGATGCTGCCACACTGACATGTTGAAGTCGACATAAGAAAGTTTGTCTTGTCTTGTACAAGTATTTGATATCTACTGCTGATTCTTATGTATATTTTCAAACTGGTCAGACACTGAGTTTGTATTTCTTCATAATCTATAACAATGAAGTTATGAAACTGTTGAGACATTCATTCACAATGATCTTTTGAATGTTAAGTAGTAAACTTGTTCTGCAGTAGTGAAACAGTGTAAAATTATAGAAAACAAGCCCACAGACTGGTGGAATGTCATTGATCTATAAATGCAAAATTTTTTTATTCAAAACATATTCTCATTACCTGGTGCACAGGAAAGATGTTAGTTGGTTGAAAGATACTGGCCTGATTATCTAACATCATCAGATAAAGAACCCCTGAAAAAACTAATACTGTAGTGTCTGAGTAAGATTTATGGAATCAAACCTGCTGAAGGAAACAGTATCACAAACCACAAGACTGACAAGCTATGCACAATATTGTGTCTCACAGCTCTGTTAGTAGTGGTTTTCTCTCTTCTATTTTATACAAGTTGTGCACATGATTTATCAAATATCTTCATGTCACTGCAGCTGAAAGAGCTTAGCTACGTTGTCTTTAGTTTTACTTTTACTTTGGTTTTTACATACAACATCTTTTAATTCCTTAAAATATATACTGCTTGTTCCAACCATTACATATCTAAACTCCGGCTTTTATAGTAATTCATTTCTTCAATTCAAAAATATTCTCTTATTTAAAACCTACAGAATGAGGTTGGTTGCTCATTTTTTCTTAAATTTATTACAAATTAAAGTCTAAATTTATCTGGATAATGTCCTTGCTGTCGATCAGAAATGTATTTTACATAGTGCTTCAATGTTTGCTGTATCTTTAGATTTCAGTTTTTTCATAACTATTTTCTTCACTACATCTTTACATAATTTCTTTGCATATTTGCAAGTATAGCAAGCAAAAAAGCTTTGAACATCACCCACATTATTTTCTTCCCTTAAAACCTCATAATCTTGTTTCTACTTTTTGAGGATGAAAAGGGAAGAGAAAAATAAATTGGTTTTAAGATTAAATGCACATAATGTGACCAAAATTATTAATCTGTTGCCTTAATGATTCAACTTTCTTCCACGGTAGACATCTTAATTTGGTCTAATGACATCTATGCATGTGCATTGCTTGTATTTGACTCTGCATGCACAACGAAGTAGCCATGTCTGTTAAGGTTTCAGCAACACCTTTTGGTCCTCTCTGAATTAATCCAATTATTTTGAGGTTAGATTAAAAGACTTGTTGGCTATTGCTAAAACAACAATGAACAAAAGGTAGGAGCTGCTGCTTCAAATTCCAACCTCTGATTTTAAGCCAGTTACTTGGCTTATGAATGCTTTGCGTACTTCACCTCTAAAATGAACGGAAGAAATTTATTCTTGAAGGAAGCAATTGCTTTAGTTTATTTTAAATAATTTTGAGAGTTTTCTACTATCTACTAGTGCTATTATTTGTAATAAGTAGAGTCTATTAAAATTATCCAGAGGATTGGTTTTTTTGAACTGAAATTTACTTTTGTTAATATTAAATTCTCAACAGTACTGAATGAAAGACATGGCTTAAACTGGCGTGAACATGAAGTGGAAAAGCACATAAGTTTTATAATAAGAGAGATATTTAGAGTAATTCCCTAGGTAATTCTTGATGTAAATTAAATTATACTACTACTAATAATGTGTTTGTGCACATTTACTTAACATTGCATGCAAAAATTATATATATATGTATGTCAGTCTTTGAATATTAATTCATAGCAGTTTCTATTGGCATTTCAGCAAGTTGAATTATATATATTGCTTGCTTAGAAACTCATTGCAGTTCTGTTCTCAGAGATCTGTAATGTATACACTGCTGATATGTAGAAAATTATTGTATCAATATTGCTACATTGATTTTAACCTTGAGAAAACATTAAGAATTATAGCTGCATACCAGGCAAAGTACTCCTTGTTTGTTGTTGTATAGTAGTTTTCAGTTTTGCTTCTGTGTGTTTTCTTTACTTTTTCAGTGGGTCACATCATTCAGGAAGCCCATCAACACATTGCTCTAAAAAGAGTGGCTCCCTAGATACCTCCAAAGTCTATATAGTGTCGCAGAATAGTAGTCAACAGATTTCTGGGTCTGTTTCAAAAACATACCACAGACAAGGAGCAGTGAGTAAATACGTCATCGGATGGAAAAAATCAGAAGGAAGTCCTACACCTGAAGAATCTGAAGTTTCTGAATGCCATGAGTAAGAACTTAACTTTGTTGGGGAAAGAAGGGTAAATTTTAAAATAGGTTAGAAAAATCGAAAAATTACAAATTCTGTTTCATTTTTAAATGTTGGAGTTTTTTTCTTTGTCTTTATATATCAAAGGTACATCTGAAAAAAAACGAATAACTTGCCACATGATACTGTTTTCTCCCCTGTTTTATCCAGCTGCATCTTTTTCCCTTGTGTCAAATAAAGCAAGTGGAAATGTGGGTGTAGGTAAAAACACATATCTGGCTATGTCGGACATTCTGAATTCCCATTTTGGATCTCTAGGAAACAATTGGCAGGTACAATTTTATTAAGGTCTTAAAGACCTTTTCTACAAATCTTCAGGAGCTTTAGTTACTTGAAAAACAACTTGATTCCTGGCGTTTCTGTATAAAACCTTACTACCTTGTTGCCTATTTCATTAGCTAATACATTACAGATGAGAGAGATGACCATCAACATATTGGTGATCTAGGGTAAAGAAATATTAGTTACAGTATTTTAGTAGTTCTTTGCTATCTTTTTCTGACTTTGTTTTTAATGAACAGGTACAAACTGGTTGTTAGGACGCCACAAGAGAAAGGTTAAGTGTGGATATATCTGACCCTCTCTTCATGAGACTCTACAAGATGTGGAGGTTTAAAAAAGCTGCATTTTTTTCCTAGCAAGTGACATTTAGACAAAATTATTCAGAGCAGTTTTAACAAACAGCTATATGTACAGCTTAACACAGAAATAGCTCATGGGAAATGTGCTCTTCTGAGGCAGAAGAAAAAGGAAAAGGAAAAGATACAATATCTCAAATATAGATAAAGATTATACTTTCCCAGTGCTGCAACGGTAATAAGTAATGTTTGAATCTGCTGTTTAAATCTAACCTTTAAATATTAAAAATCATCTTCTCAGATACAGTCCTTGCTCTCTTTTTGTGCATAAGCTATTAATTTCTATTTCTCAATAAATCATAGTCAACCCTATATATCTTGATAAATTGACAAGGTGACATTCAGTACCTGTTTTTCAAATGTTTAATATGGGATTACTCTTTGTTTAATGGGAATGGATTATTTGCATATATGTGCATATTATGGTAAGATTCAGATTTGAAATATAAACTATAATATATGTGCTGTGAAATATGAGGTTGAAGTTAAGCACATAAATTTCTAATTTTCAAAAATAGAAGATGTTATTACCTTCCTGTCCTTGTCCTTTGTGTTTCTTTGTGTTATTGTACTGGTGATTTCATTTCCCGCCCCCCTCCCCCTGCAAATTTTAATTGCTGAAATTGTTTAGTCATAGTAGTATTTCCACTTAACAGTGGTAACTTCATTGATTCACACAAGTTTTCGCATATTTAATTTTATTAACTCCTGAAACAATTTCTCTTTATTTTTAATGGAACCCTTAAAACAAAATTGCTTAATGAATCGTGGTATGTAGACTGAAACCACAGCAATTTAGAAGCGTATATTCAAGAGCTGGTTCCATTTAAGAAATTCTAATTAAACATGGCAGCACTTCATATATCAGAAAATATTTTCATATTTGTCCATGGCATATGGCATTGCTTCACCTCTTCCTTTCTAGGAAAGCTTTCTATATATTACAGAGAGTAAATATCTCTCTGAGGATAATTATGTTGAAATAAAATAACATCTCTAATTAGCAATGATGATGAAAATCAGGTCAATTGCTGAATGTTGTGCCACTATAGGATATAAATCACTGAGAATTACACTTTACCGTAGCAAAGCTTGTTTGCTGTCTGCTGAAGAGAGTCACTGATTATGCTGCACTTGGCAGTAAGTAGTGGCTTCAAATGTATATTCTGTGTGATTGGCTGTCCATACTTCCTTTGATTGCATTTCCAGAGTAAACCTGTTAAAATTCTCTCTCTTATTTCTCATTGGAAGGAAACTGAAAGGTAATAATTCAGTTTGACAGTCTTTTGTTGACTGTAAATACATACAGCATAATATGCTGATAATTAAGGAAGACAGCTGTTTTATTTATCTGAAGAGCTTTATGAAATGGCTGATAATAAAACACATTTGACAAATGGCAAAATCGATTACCAATACTTCAAACAGTGCCATTGGTGAACATAGTAATTTTGCCAGATCATGAAGCTGGATATAATATCATACTATAGAATATTGATTTTCTTATTTCCTAAGGAAGTAAAAGTTAAAATATTTTGTGATGAACTATTGGAAATGTTTAAATACAACTTTAATAATAGACAAGTGTGGTGTGTAAAAAACAGAGGCAAGCTAGGAGAAACAAGCATTATGCTTTTTTTAATTGTTCTTTAGAATTCCTAAAATTAATTTTTTCAGTAGTTTAAGAATTTTAATTTGGACCTACAGTTTCATAAATATAGAATGATTGAAAAAATGTTCAAAATAAGAGTGAGCTGTGTCAGGAGATGATTCAAACAATTTTTACTTTGTGACAGAATATGAATGCAGTATTTCAAATCCAAGAGCACTATTGCTTCTCTTGCTAAAAACACCAATTGTCTCAACAGAGTGTATGATGATATTGATGCTGTCTCTGCATCGAGTCCACTCCAAAGTTCTGTGAGGAACGCCATTGTTGAAAGCCAGCAAGTCTTGTCCAAAGAAGATTTTCTGAAGTTGATGCTGCCAGACAGCCTTTCTATGGAGGAGGGGAGAAGAAAGGTTAGCTACTTTATTTGGCTCTCTGCGTATCTCAAACATAATTATCTTAGAAGTTAATTTTTGGTATTCCCAAAATTGCTGTAGAGAAGGCATTTTCATTTTGTACAAGCCAAGAATATTCCATGAAGATGCTAAAAATACTGACCATGAGTCCTGAGATATCATTTCCCACAATATGAAAGTGATATCCACTTTGATGATTATTTATGAAAGACAGTATTCTTTTAAGTATGTCTTTGCTTAGTTTAAGCTAAGACAGGTGCAAATTGAGCAAATTAATTATAATTTCAGAGATTAAAAGTAACGTTTTCAAGGTTGGATGCCTAGATTTATACACCTCATATGATATTAAGGCATGTAGATAAAAGTAGTCTACTTTCCCCTGCCCTGTGATACTCAGTACCAACAGCTCTGTTTGAAGTCTGAATCACAATTTTGTGTAGATATCAGCAGCAACTACTCAAAAGGCATAATTGTCAGTTCTAGTTGAGAGCAGACATCTAATCTCTGTAGTGTGAAGACAAGGGGTGATACTTAAAAGTCCACAAAAAGTGGATAAAGAACTTAAAATTTACTACTCCCAAAGCATACATGAGTCTGAATTCTGTGCTTAATGTGGAATACAGCACAAAGCAATTAAATTTCTTGAGATAATAGTCACACTTAGATATTAATTCAATGCTATCTTAACCCACTGTGTTTATACAATGTGCTAATTAGCATAATCATCATGTCTGAACAAAAGTAGCACATGGGAATCCTCTAAGTGCATAGTTGAATTTAAAATTCAAATCTTTTTTTTTTTAACGTGCAGTATATTAAGTATGCATTATATGTGTTTGAATTCTCATGAATAATGTCCTAGAGGTTTTTATGATTGATGATTGATACAATAATTGGTTTTCTGTGATGATTTCAAGAGCTGCCATTGTTTCTGGCTACCTAAATAAGAAACAACAAGGAGTGAGGAGGCGTGGCCATCTTGAGATAAATTACTGCTGTTTACTTCTCCTCTCAAGACATCCAAATAAAAGCTCACTTAGTGAGAGACTGTAGGCCCTGGCTTGCAGGTGATCCCCAGCTGCAGGACTCAGAAGCATCCTGTCTTTGATTATGCCTTCATGGAGGATAGTAGTCTTGGTGAAGGTGAGTTAGTCGTCTTTGACAGAGAAGCTAGAAAGGAATTTTCTGAATATGTAAGATTCTACAAGATCAAAATGCATTTTTGGTTTGTTTTTACAAACTAGTGGCAGGGACACCACCTACTAGACCAGGTTGCTCAAAGCCCCATCCAGACTGGCCTTGAACACCTCCAGGGATGGGACAGCCACAACTTCCCTGGGCAACCTGTTCCGGTGCCTCACCACCCTTACTGTATGTAAATAATTTCTGTCTAGTACCTTATCTAAATTTACCCTCTTCCAATTTAAAACCATTGCCTCTTTCACTGCACTTCCTGACAAAGAGTCCCTCTCCAGCTCTCCTATCGGCTCCCTTTAGATATTGAAAGGCCATTTTTAGGTCTCCCCAGAGCCTTCTCTTCTCTGAGAACATTCAACAAGTTTGGATAACTAGTGAACAACCTTTATAGATAGAAGATGCAGTATAGGGTTGAGGAGACTATGTAACAGCCAGGAATTGCAGCAGGATGTTTGCTGGGAATCTTGAGTGAAGGGTAGAGGATGAGATGATACCCTTCAATTAAGAGAGTGAAGGCTTTTAACCATTTGCCTAATGTTGTCCCCAATTAGGCTCAGGGTCTTTTGATATTCTTTAACCACTTCTTATAGAAGGATACCAAATATCCATTCTTTTAAGTATTCTGTGTATGTCCTCTATCTATTCATTTAGGGATGCTGCTTATGTCTATTGTTGTGGTCATTTTACATATGTGTTAAAATAAAGTTTTGGATAGTGTTTATTCCCATGGCCCAGATCTGTTTCAGGCAAATCCCTAGAAGTAATGTATTATTTTGATGTATTCCTCAATTAAAATCTCAATATCTCCCTCAATTTTCTCTGGGACACAGTTAAGCATTTTAACAATTGAGCATGTTATGTATTGTCATCAAAACAGATGCTTTCCTGAACTAGCACTATAAAGTGTGTTTTGTAAAGACTGTGTCTTGTGGCATGATTGAGTGTGTCTGTCTATTTCTTTTAGAAGTATTCATCAGAGAGCAAGTTTTGTCAGAAATATAACAATGTCGATTTTTAATTCTATTATGTGTTCGCTGTTTTAAAAAGCTGCTGCTCTTAAGCATGCATTCTGCATAGGGAATGTGCAACTCATAATTAATTACAAAGAAAACAGGACAGGGATTAAATCGTTATATGCAGGACAAAACACTTAAAATAATTAAAGAAATAACTGATGTTTGTTGATGTGAACAATAACTGGATTTGCAGTGCTAAAGAATGCCTTATGAAGCGGAATAGCCCAATTTTACAATACCATAACATCTTGTTTTACTGTAGATACTTGGGCTATGGTTTAAGTAACTGTTGGAAATGCATGAACAGTTTTCACTGAACTCTTATCCTTTTTTCTAAGCCTATTTTGTGATCTCTGGAGAGGATGCAATATCTCTAGTCACTTTTATCGTTCAATGAATTATATTGCATCCTGTATCCGTTCAGAATGTTTAACATAAAAGTGTAGTCATTTCAAATTGAACTCAAACAGTTCTATGTATAACCTTGAATAAATGTTGCCAGAGTTGGTAACCTTATATATATTTCTAAAAAGCATTGCTGTCATAAGGCTGTGAAGGTTTCATTTAACATTTCAGAATTACTAAAACTATCCAGTATCTGATAAATTCATGGTGCTTGGTTCCAAAATACCAAGAGGAAGTATGAAAATCCATTTCAGTAACTCTTTTGAGGCCCAGTAGATCTGATAAGGTGGAACAAATCTCTGTTCTTCTGTGTTAGCTCAAGAATTCCAGAGTGCCTGCCCTGAAAAGTACTGGTGATGGGGTATGGCTTTGTGAATTATTTTAACCAGTAATATGTTCTTATATCTTCATTTTTTTGATGTTTAGTTTTCATTTTATGGAAACCTTTCTCCACGGAGGACACTTTACCGTACCCTGTCTGATGAAAGTATATGTAGCAATCGAAGAGGATCTTCATATGCCAGCTCTCGAAGTTCAATGCTAGACCAGGCCTTGCCAAATGATATCTTATTCAGCACTACTCCACCGTATCACAGCACATTGCCTCCCAGAATGAGCCTGACTCCTGGAATGGGAAATCTGAGAAGTAAGTGATTGTTGCTGTCATTGCTGAGTTTGGAATATTGAGTTGAGTACCAAACTCAATCAAATCACCAAATATTAAGATTTTTGGTTTTAAAGTGAAATTATGAAAAATTAAGTCAGTGTCCTAGATATCCTAGTAAATGCATATTTAGTCAGCAGTGCATGCATATGCTTGCCTTAGTGATCAATTCAGATTTATTGTGTTTGGAGATAGCATTCACTTTACTTCACAAAAAAAATTTCATGAGACCTGTGATAAGCAACAAACATTTGTCTGAATGCATTTCTTGTTATCATTTTATTTTCCAATGGTGACCTAATTAAGTCAAATTTTAAAAAAATGTTTTGATTATTTTTTGTGTGCATTCAAATTATTGCAGTATTCACAAATATATTCAAAATAATAGCTAAATGGGACAGATTCTACTTAGATGATCTTTTTGGTAATATCTTAAAAGGAAACATAATAGTTATTGTTGTCATCTCCAGTTTCAAAACTGAATTTCAGATGTTCTTTTTTAACATGTTAGTAAAACCTTTGCAAATGGCACTTCATTTTTAATGACAGAAAAAGAAGTGGGTGCTAAATTAAAACTAGTTTATGAAAGCATCTCTTTACTTGTGAGGTCTTCATAAAGAAGATCTTTATTATATGCTAATTTTGTAAAAATTCCAATATGGAGTGATGAACTATAAAGTTTGTAGTAAGTTTGTGGAAAAAATGGAATGAAGATTATGGCAATTACAAAAAAAAAGAGGAAAATTGAAAAATATGTATGCTTATGTACCATACCCCAAATCTACACATCTACACATACATACATCTAGGCTACATATCTCTACTTTTATATTTAATAAGAGTTTAAATATTAAAAAAATGCTAAATCACTTCTCAGTTCTTGTAGGCTGACCTATAGGGGTCACCTAAACTAGAGGAAAAAAAAAAAAGCACTTTTAGTTGGCTACTTTAATATTGCATCACAGATGACCACAATTTTAAAAAAAGTACATCAATTGAGATCAATTGTGGACTCCAAAGTCCATAGTTAAGAAGCTGTGGGTGAATTTCTTGAAAGCATTAAGGACTTTTGTAAGTGCATGTCTAGAGAGAATTCAAGCAGATGACTTAAAAGAAATAGTAATAAAAAAGGCTCTGTCATTCATCGTGTCCTTCAGGAACTAGCAGTCACTAGCAAACTTTGAGAAGTAAGCCTTATATACAAAAACTTCTCCAGTTATAGTGGCCTCAGCTATGAGACTGACTTTAAGTCATTAACTAATCAAACCACTGTTCGATTTTAAACTGGTATTGCAAACAACTCCTAAATTCCTGCTTCAGTTGGGAATGCAGAAACTTTTGCCATCCTGAAAATATTCTTCTATCAGACTGAAACTCTTTACTATAAATTGAATATGAAAAGATCCTTTGCTTTTACTGACAGAGAATGAAGATCCATTTTTTTTCATTTGAGCCTAATTCAGTAGGTTTTGTAGTCTATGAAGTAGCTATGTATATAAC
This sequence comes from Scolopax mira, assembly GCA_004320125.1. NCBI lineage: Eukaryota > Metazoa > Chordata > Aves > Charadriiformes > Scolopacidae > Scolopax > Scolopax mira. Next base: position 105,391 of record BJBW01004845.1, read on the forward strand.
CAGGCATCCTGATTGTTTATTTTTCTTTTTACTATGTTAGGCCTGTGCTTTTTAGAGGCATCTCCTGTAAGGGTAAATGTGCAGTGGGATCAAACCTTTTGCATGCTTTTATTCTAGAGACTGAACACAAGGCAATTAATGGTGTACGCTCAAGCTGTATACTGCTCCTCCAGCAGTGAAATTTTAAATGTTAGTGTTTTGTGTATCACTTCTTAAACACCTTATTTTCCATTCTTGATGCTTGTTAGATACAGAAAGTTATTTATACACATAGCTGGTAAAAACCATGAAACTAGTATCCCATTATTCGAAATGGAGCTGATTGATGATATCCAAGGTGGTTGATGCTATTTTCTCATACAACCTATTTTCTGCTTTTGGTTTTGTATTACAAAAGTCCTTTTCAATACCAGCAATATAGCACCATTTATGATGGCTGTTTCAAGGAAGATTTAATTGGTTATCTGTAGTTACATCCTGAAAACAAACACATTATGACTTGCCCACCTTTGCTAAGGTTAGTTGGTATCTCCGTGTAAGAAACTACTTTTGTCTCTTGTTAGGAAGATTTTTGTAATTGGTGCATAGCAGGTATTTAAATTCTGTAGCAGTGGTGATATGAGATGTTTCTTTTTCATTTAGAATTTTAGCTTGAGGTTGTAGCTTCAGATTCTTAGCTGTCATAGTAATGTCTTTTGTAAAATACATATGTTTGTGATCTTAAAATATTTTGATTTAAGGTAATCAGTGGAAATCAGTGGAAGCAGTGTGGTTTTGGCTGGAATTCATTTTAGAAAAATACGTTCTTGTGTATTCTTGCACAGCATGTAGTATGTGAAATAGTGGTAGCACCGAGTCTCACGAGATCCCTTTAGCAAGGAAAAGAGTGTGATTAATAGGTGCGCAAAGCAGCACCGAAACCAAAGCATAAAGGGTTTTAGCTTGCTGGAAAATCAGAATCATCAGACAGAACGACCGTGCACATATGGAAACAGAAACTTCAACTGTGTGTGATGTTGACGGTGGGAAAGAGATGAGAAATGAAGCTACAGGATTTTTTTTTTATTTCACTGGGGAAAGTGAAGTGAAAGGAGAGTCGCTTTCAACAAAGACTAAAATGCAAGTTCTGAAAGTTGAGTGCTGTTGTTAGCACACGGTACACAAATGTAGAAAGATTTATTTAATATTATCTTGTTTTTAACTTAAACCAGAAAGCAGAACTTGTGTAGCTGAGAATTCTGAAATTTTACCTTAGGGACATTAAAGATTCCCTAACTGAGACAGTGCAGTTAATATTGAGTGATTCCAGCATGCCATACATGGTTGCAGGTACAAATATATCCCTGACTTGCAAATTCATGGCAGCTGGACTAGTAGGGAAAGAACGAAAACAATATGAGAGCCACTGATAGAGAACTAGTGTACTAACACAAATCAGAAACCCAGGGAGACACATGGAGGCAGTCTGACAGATGTTGCCAGCATTGTGGTCAACTCCTATTATGAAACACAAAAAGAAAGGGAATAGAAAAAATGTCACAAGAGATACATTGGCATGAAATTCCTCTGAAAGGAGTAAGGTGCAGGATACTTGCAATGATAAGGGTCATAAGGAAGGGAATGTTTTGCAATGATAACTAACAATTTCTGAAAGTTCTCAGATTATACGTGTCATAGGGAAAAGGCTGCCAGAAATGCAGCTGATGTATCTGCAATGATGTTATTAGATGAAAGTCTATCTTAAAACTGGCTTAGTACCAGTGTTAGCTTCAATCCAAAGTATAACTTAATTGATAAGAAGCTATATTAAAATGGAAGAGCATCACTGTGTACTGATGATGTACAATGTGAACAATTTGGAAATCAACTCTTCATGAGCAAATAATGTCTGTTGATTAAATAATTCACACAACCAAGGGAGTAGATACGTTTGTCTGTTATGGACTCTCACACAGTGAATACCAGAACATGAGACTATTTTCAATAACTACTTTTGCCTTTCCTGTTGTTATTGGGAGCACATGTCCACTATTCTATCAGTAACATAATCATACATCATACAATCATAAAGCCTACTAACAGCCCTGCATCTAACAGCCCTGCATTTTTGAAGAGAGACTTTGGGCAATCCTAGGCAATACAGAAGGAGGGAAGGGTTGGGCAGTCAGAAGCTGTCTAATTTGAGCAGAGTGAGTAGTTATTTTTCATGATGTGTAGTCTCCACATAAAAGCAGCAGTTCCAACTAAAGCAGAAAACTTGTCTTGGAAGTAGAAAAGGTTAAGTCAGGTGAATCTATCTTCTTTCTGTATAACTAGTTACTCTTTGAATACAGAGATATATGGGACTGATGACAGTCAATTTGATTCGCTGTGTTGAAAACTGAATTGACCAGATAATTTTGGTGAAAATACTCTTCAAAATGCTTTATCCTTTTATGTATCAATAATAAAAATAAAAGAATGACAAAGTGTAGGCATGTAGAGAGTGACATAACTGAAATGACCAGAAGGCACAAGATCAATGATTTTGTGCCAAAAGGAGTATAGCAAATAAAATAGTCTTTAAATCTGAAATATAACTTACATTGTTTCCTCAAAGGAAATAAGGGGTATGTCTGTGTTGCTTCAAAACCAGTTTTATGGGCAATGAAGCCTACGAGATTAGACATGTCCTCCTGGACACGCAGAGGTGGGCATGCCCGAGCAGAACTTGCCACCTTTGCACAAATTAAAAAGGAAGACAGCAGGCAGCCTGCAGCTGCTAATGTGGCAGTTGTACAGAGATAAAGTGGAGGTAACAGCAAGGTAAGAGGAACAGGGAGGAAATGCAAATATGGGAGGCTAGATGTAATTCAGAGTATTCCTGAGTATTCCTGAAATACAAACAATATTCTCTGAAATTCAAAAGCACAAAGAAGCCTATCTCATTAGAGCTCCTTTTCTTTCCTTTTTCCTCTTTCTCCCCATTCCCATTGCACAAGAACACAAAATCTATATCTTGGAAATGAAATAAACCGTGGTGGCATACTCATGCCTGTTCAGTTATTCTGCTTATAATTCCAGCCATCAGCATGGGCATTTGTGTTTTCAGAGCTATCAATATTCAAATATCTATTCTGGCAGGCTTTCTGCAGTTGAGTTGCTCTGTCAGGTTTAATGCGGGACTGAATAGGATCCACCCTAAGGTGAACTGAGGTTCTCACAAAGACAATGCATAATGAAGGATGACTACTGGTGAATATATCACTCCTACACTTTAATTTGGAAAGCCAGCAGAACTGCACTGGGAGCAGGCATCTTCCTGACAGGTTTCACAATCAGCCTCTGTAGGCTGATCACACAAAAGCAAGGGCTGTCCCTTAGGGCCTGCCTGCTGATCTAGAACCAAAAGCTGGCTTGCCAGCCTTTCAGATAAGGGATTCTATCTATTTTCCACAACAAGGCATGTATAAAACAATTATACATGCAAAAATGAGGTTCTTAAAATTCCCAGGTCATATACAAAAGTTCAGAGACTTCTCTGATGTTGAGCTTCCAATGTATTTGCACTCCAAGGTAACCTTAGGTAAGATTTTAGGTATGTTTGAACTTAAAATTTTAGTCAGATATACATATAGAATATATTTGTGTATTACATTTTCCATTTCATATAACATCCACTTTCGCATACTAAAAGTGTGGTTACTGAGAAAGATATTTCTACAGAGATTTGTCAAGTTACTTCCAATTGTAATATAACAAATGCTGCAGCTTTCACATAAGTAAACATTTCTACCTCTTCTGCATTGCTTTTGCTTTGTGGGCCTTCTAAATTTTTTGCAAAGGATTGTAAACCTGCTTCACTTTCCTGTTCTGATTATTTGTGTGGGTTTTTTTTAAACAAACTTTCTGCAAATAATATGATATGCTCTAGTAATTGTTCTGTGAAATAAAATGCTCTGTAACAGGCTACTGCTTTTTGCGGTTTTAGGTCACAGTCTTTAATTCAAATGGACTTTGGTATTCTTTTTCATTGGTATCAGGACAATGAGAGCATGCCATTTTCTTAAATTATAATGTGTCTTCCACTTATATGTGTGCTTTTAATTTTTTTCCTTCATTGATTTTTCTGTTTTGGCATTTTCTGGAAAAATATTCTTCATAAATATTGTAGTCTGAATCGTTGCTATGGATAGATAAAGAATATGTAAAACTATTTAAGATAATTATGAAAATTAGCATCTCCTCTACTAGGATGTATGTTTGTGATAACTTACTAAAAGACTGCATAACTGAAAGCTGTGTTTGAACTAACTTTGTAGTGTATGCATTTCCATTTGTATACAATCTATCTACAGTATGCAATGTGTTTCAGCTCACTCTGGAGTATACAGCTCCTCGGATATACAGCTACAAATATTAAACTAACACGGTGGTATTTTCAACGTGAAAGTGAGTTTTGGATATAGGCTAGACTACAAATGCATTAAAAGAAAAGCATGTGATATTTTTTAAGTTGCTTTTGGAATGGAAATGTTTAAATTTCAAGATAACATGTAAATATCTTGTATGTTGTTTCACAGCCTTCTTAAAGATGTAACTTTATCTAGCAACTTTTCTGCTCAGTGCTCAGGTTTAATATGTTATACTTTAAGAATGGATGCTGCCAACTCACACAGCATTCATATGAAAATGCAAAGTGGCACCAAAAAAAACTTTAGAAACCCTTCCCATCCTATTCTGCTGAAGTTTAAAAATTATTCCACCCATACTGAGTATTGAACAGGAAAAGACAGAAACAAAACAAATGAAGATAAGCGCTCTTTGCTTTTGCAATTTTTTTGCAGTTCATTATGATAGCTTCAAAATTAACTGTAGATCATTGTTATAGGAAGACTAATTATTGTGTTTATTGTTTAGATGAATTCTGGTTCTCAGATGGGTCCTTATCTGATAAAGCCAAATTCAATGATCCTGGCCTGATGCCCCTGCCAGACACTGCCACAGGGCTAGACTGGTCCCACCTGGTAGATGCTGCACGAGCGTTTGAAGGTAACAGGAAAATTTGAATAAAAATCAATGTTCAGTGCACAACTCTTTTTTTTTTTTTAAATATATATTGTATAGCCACATTTCTAATTACAAAAATCCAGTGTTTGCCTTCATAGCCCTTTAGTTCTTTTGGCAGTATCACTTCTCAGTGCAGAAGATTGTCACTGAAGATTTGGGGTATTCATGATCTATCTATCTAAAATATAATTCATCCACTTAGGGTCCTAAGTTCCTTCTGTAATTAGTTTTTGAAGGGGAGATTTAAATAATTTAATTAGATGTTTAAAAAGTAACTGGGAGTAACACATCCCTGAGTTTATTGTGTTGTGTTTATAAACTTGTACGTGTAGTCCGTATGATGTTGCAGTCCCTCTTGGTTTTCATAATAAGCCCTTGAAAAACACAAAAGTGTAACCTATGTTTTCCACTAGCAGAACTTGATGTGCAGGATATATGATTAGTAAATTGTAAGTAAGTAAATGATAAGACGAGGTTAACTTAAAAAAAACCTCCTTTGCATCTCTGTGAGAGCTAAACCTACACATAATGTTTAAATACAGAAAGGTGGATGTTGGTTTGAGTGTATATTTCAATATATATAGGTTGTGTTATGTTGTTTCTTGGGGGGGGGACTTGAGAAGTCAGAGATATCTGTGAATAAGTGTGATATTACCACAGTCACCATTATGTAAGACACAGGTGCTAATTGTATGAAAACTGGTTGTGAAGTTAGTGATGAGAATGGTCTTCTGGGCTTTTTTTACTAAAAGCTGCCATGGGAATTGGCTTTCTAGTACCTGATTCCTTCCCGAAGTAAGAAATTATTAAATTTCATTTTAATCAAAAGCTCTTCAGAATTACTTACTATATTAATTTAATTGGCATTGTTAGAAACCCAAACCAACAATGATGATTATCAATCTAAAGTATTGTATTGTTTCTTAATGTGATTAACTGTTTGTGCATTCATTACTGTTCTGTACTACTCAAACATGCCTGTTGTAGTTGGCAGGAACTGCTGTGAAGCTGCAAATCTGACAACCCTTCCCATGTATTTCTGAGTTTGATTGCTCAGGGAACATACTCCTATTTGTTATTGACATCATAAACAACTGAAAATAGATTTGGACGAGTAAACAACTAATTCTGTAACTATGTCCTTGAAGAATATTTTTAAAGACTAATAGAAATATTGAGTTCAATTGACTAAAAGGTTAAAGTACTGAAAGACACCACCTGAGCTCCTGTATTTTTAGCTTTCTTTGAAAACTTTAAAAGATATTAATTATTTTCTCTACTTAATATCATGATGAAAATAATTTCACTTTGGTGTTATGTGAGTGTAATTACCATTTGAATTGGAGAGAGAGAGATATGATAACAACAGAGTTATAAACAGTGCCCTATCTTAGGGAGGAGGGGTATTCACTTGTTGGATTTTTAACTGCAAAAATCTTAAGCTAAATTTGTAGGTAATGCTGATAATGCTGAAGAAATGAGTTGCAATGTAGAAACTTTTATATTTGGGGCTTGTTTTTTTTTTAATTGTTGAAACATAATAATAATAATCTAATAATAATAATCTAGTCTTATATAAAGGAACATAATTCTTTTCTGTTTAGGACTGCAGTACAGTCATCTATGTATATGTTAGATGTTTTATAAAATGTTTTGACTAAATTTATTATACTGCAATTTGAAATCTTTACAGATAATGACATTTTTTACATCCTTGTTCAAATTTCTCTCTCCTATATCTTGCAATTTGAATGTAATATTAAAAAGAATAACTGATAGATGCATCATAAAAAAATCACCAGGAGTGATTGTGTTATATATGAATTAGCAGATGCAGTTTACATATGTATTCTAATGGTGTTATCTTAGTAGTTGCTCCAAATTAATATTCAAAAATAGCTTAGAACTACTGTTCTGCATTCTGGCAGTGTGAAAAAGAGACTGGATGATTCTAAAGTTTGTCCAGTTCTGAATATAAAATTGCTTTCATTTTTTTATTAAACTGGATGAAAACACACTTTATACAGGACTGTCTGAAAAAAACACCAAAACAAACACCATCACCACACCACCCCATCCCAAACCTTAATGAAAAAGATCACAAAATGCATAGAACTTGTTTAATACTGATTTAAGAAATTAATGTTAAAGTTGTTTGCTAGTTTGAATTTGCCAACCTATTATTTCAAAGTTGCACTCTGTTCTAGAACCTAGATACAAAACTTAATTTTAGGTTTTTCTTTGTATGAGGTCTGTTCTTAATGTCAGTTTATTAGAATTATTAAACTGATTTTCCCCTGTGATCTCTCTAGATTGTATGTTGGCAAGTTACATATTCAATCAGTTCAACATCAATAACATCCATGTAGACATCTGTCTGTCTTAAAATGGAATTGTATCTTGATTAATGTTAAATATAGCCTTTTTAGGTGCTTATAATGTTGTCATTAATTGGATTAAGAATTAAATATAGTAGCAAGATTTTTGCTACCATCATCTGTACCATGAGTTTACTCAAGGGTGTAACAAGAACAGCAGTCTCATTTGTAGCTTCCCTCTCTCCCCCCAGCTGAACAGTTGACTAGGTTGTTTATTAATTAGTATTAGCTTTTATCCAACTGAAGCCTTAGTCCTATGCAGAACAACAGTTTATAAACTGTGGTCCATGAGAGTGGAGCAAGTTATTAGTTTTTTTTTTAATTGAAATTATGATGTTAATGCTTTTCACTTTGTGAAGATTTCATTTTTCACTGCTTTTGCTTGACAAAAACTTCTGTAGGAACTTCTGCATATTTACTGAAAAATATCCTGAAAACCCTCTGTAATTCCTACGACAAGTTTTCACAGTGCAGTGGAGAGTGTTAACTCCACTGGCTCCAGAAGCTGCACCAGTAAGGGCTTTTGCTTAAACTGTGTCTATTGAGAGTCAGTGTCAATAAGCTTGAGCACCGTGCAATGTTACTTTAAGTCTCTGCACTGCCTGCCTTTGCAGGACATAGTTTTGACTCTGATATTTATGCAGAGATCAACTTCAGTGTGCATGCAGTCAGGAACAAGGGCTATCCTGCCATTTCTCTAATATGTGGATAAGCCACTTCCAGTTACATTCTCTTATTTTGGTGGGATCTGCAGAGAGACAGTAGCTTGGGAGCAGTTGATATTCTGGACGTACTCTGTTGTAATAGGTTTTTATCTATCCCTGGAGCAAACAATAAAAATTGATAGAATTGGATGTGACTGTACAGCAAAAGAGGTAGGGTTTTAGGGTGGGCAGTTGGGGTGAAAAAGGAGAAGTTAAAGCAGCAAAATAAAAGAAAGCATGTTAAAATTAGTAGAGATAAAGACATGGGGAATTACAGAATAAACTGGAGAGCCAAATTAGAAGGAGAGCAAAGAAATCTCAGAAAAATAAGGAAAAATGAGAGAATGTAATTTTTAATTATCTTTTTGTATTATACTTCCAATAGATCTCCAAGTTAGGGAAGAAGGACTGGCTTTCAACATTTGTATTATGTTGCTGATGGCTAATTTTGTATCTTTTTGATGTTTTGAGTGACCAAAGGAGAAGCCTTTCTACATGTCCATATCTGTTAATGTCTTTGTAGAAGAGAATTGACACAAACATAAATACTTATTAAGAATAGAACTTTTTACTCTTTGTGCTACTTTAAACTGGATTTATTATGCTTAAGAAAAGCTGTTCAGTGTTTGGTAAATCATATTTTGTGAATTTACAGCCTAAAAAAGTTCCTCTCATGTCTCTTACTTAGTTCGTTAAAATAGGTGGTTTCATCTTGTAATTTTTTTAAGGTTATTTTTTGAAACATTTAATAATGCCAGTCAGAATACAGTGTTTCTTAACACCAATTTATCTTTGCAGAAACATCTGTGCTGCTATAATTAATATTATTTTAATGATTCCATTTAAAATCTTTATGGCTTAATGCAAGTAATGCTACACATAACATAATGAGAAAGAAGTGAAGCATTCAGCATGAGAGATAATTATTTTAACCAAATTAATATGTTAAACCGGTAGAAAAAGAAAAATGAAAATATTTAGTTAACACTTGGTCATCTCTAATGCATGTTTGTGTAACTTTTTTTACTTCAGTGTGTATGTCAGTGTATGTTTTTGGGCAGAATTTGCCTTAGTAATGAGAGAGCAGCTTCACGCACTGCATTCGTTTTAGCCTTTTCTGCTCTCCAGTACATCAACTGTCTGGATTTTTTTCTGGCCTTTGTTAGTGGTCTGGAAGAATGAAAATCTGGATTCAAATTCTTAGTGATTACAGCTGTACAATTCTATTTATTTAAAGTAAGACATGAATTTTGTCTCATCTTTGGTCTTGCCAAGTCAAATGTTGCTTAAACTTTTGATATAAATATCTTTATATTTTTGAAAATAGGTTTCTATGCATGGGTCCTACGTGGGGATTCGCAAAGATGTCCCAGATAACAATAAGAGCTCTGGGATTTACATGTATTTTCTTCTGGTTAGTGCAGACTTATCACTTGAAGTTAATAGGAGATGTCCTTGTAGTTTGGAGGAAGCAGAACTTATGTCTACAGCATGATAATCAGAAACACACTTGATTTTTCTTTTAAATAATTAACTGTTGGCAAAGTTAGCTTTGATTTAATTTTCATGATGATAGAGTCAAGCCAATTCTGTTAAGAACAAATAAAACAAAAATCATTAGGAAAATTTTGCTCTCTGTACAAGTTCAACCTTCACCATACTTCAGGTTTAAAAGCAGTTCTAATTTAAATAGTAAATCAATGAAACTACTGCTAAGCATGAATATTTATAGGGGTATCAGTGAGATTTAACATAGTTACTGAAAATAAAAATGTTTCTTGAAAAGTATTCAAAGGCAAAATATTTTGCTAGTCCAGGATCTTGTAGATCTGCTAGTTATAACAGAGGTTTATTGTGTTACTATCTTATTCAGAGAATGCCTTTGGCACTAATGTGGCTTTTGAAAATTAAGGAACTAGTCTTTGACGAGCAACACAGGAATTTATGTAGTATGTCTTACAATTCAGACTTCTGGTTATTAGTGGCCACATAGTAACTTCATTCCTCTCCTGATGAATGTGAGATTATGATTTTGTATCTTATAGAGAGAGAAATTTTGGAAAAATATTTTTAAGTTATACTAGGAAAATAGAGGTGGTTAAACAATTAATTTCCCACTGAAAGTCTTAGTATTATTTTTTAATTGTGTAGAGTTGAAATTCATCAGGGATTAGACAAGGAAGAAAATGTTAATGCATACATCATACTTAATTGTGAGCACCCACGTTTTTATGGTTTTGTTGTTTGTTGAAATAATATGAAAATATTTTAAAATATCATGTTTACAAATAGCATCATGTGACACTTCTTTAACAGCTGTGTGTACCTGTTTTTGCACCTGCTTTTATCCATCAAGAAAAAGATGCATTCAAATACTGCTGGGAAGACCAAACTGACAAAACATTTTCTCAGCCGACACAATAAACCAGAGAAGTGGCCATTCTCTTTAGTTAAGCTTACTCAGCAGAGAGGGGAAAAGTGCAGATTTTTTTATATTACAGTAGAATTGCCTCTGAGACACAATGTCACATATTGTTGGCCATAGGAAAAATAGGCAACAGCATAACATTTGTTGCTGGCTTTGTCTTTTTCTACCAAGTACTAATGAAAATGTGAACAGTATGAAGGTGAAATCGATAATTAGACAGGTACTTCAAACTGAATGTTTACATATTCATTATTTCTGGTCTACATACTGCGTTTGGTCTGGGAAACTAGTTTTAGTTTATCTGTAATAATTGAATAGATTTAACTTAATAAGTTTTAATTTGTAAATTATGTCATTGATTATGTGTTCAAAATTATGTTTTTATCTTATTGTCAGAACATGAAAAAGTTACATGCAGTATTTGCTGAGATCCATCACCAGTCAGAAATTTATTCCTTAAAACTATTCATTTTTAAAAATCTCTTTAAAGAGATTTGTAGTGATTTCCTATTTTTGTTTGGTAGAAGTTTTAAACCAAAATTGTCTTCGTAGTTAAAATGATCTGGCCTGTATTCACGGTTTGGGTGTGTAGAGTTCAGAGGGTTATCTTCTGATGTATCAAGCCGAGTTGTCATGCTGTGTCACGATACTGGATTTTACTATTAGAGACACGGGGATGACACCTCAGGCTTTCCTGTGATGGGGGCGTTGGGTCCCAGCGGTGTTGGCAGGCTGAGGGTGAGAACCAGCCTGGACGAGGCGTGCGGGGCATCTCCCACGGTGTGCGCTGCACGTGTGAGGACCACGGCTGCTCCGGCAGGGATGGACTCTCTTGTTTATAGGAACATTCTAAATCTTATTCCAGGTTTTGACTCAGATGAAGAATTTGGGCCGTTCTGTCATCACACGCCGTTTCTAGGTGATGGTCTGGGATTGATGACTTTTGCTTTTGTAAACTTTCTTTAATATTTCCTATGTTTGCACGTTTGCATGATAATGCAAGCTTTGGGCCTGCGGGGTGGTAGAGCAAGGGGAGAGAGGGCAAGGCAGGCATGTTGTCGCCAGAATTTATACAAGCCTACAGACGTGGATTTTGTTTGACAGAAATAAGCTAAATCAATCTCCACAGAATATGGATTTTTTCTTTTTTCTTTTTTTTAAAGAAGACAAATTAAATCCTAATGAATGCATCATTTACTCCTGTTCTGTGCAATGATGATCTGCATGGCATACTTCTATTATGTGGTGACTGATGTATTTTGGCAACCACACTATATATCCATAGGTAATTACATCTGTGTTTGTTAGATTACGTTCCACTGGAATCCAATGGAGATAATAGCATGCCTGAGTAATATATATAACAAAAACTCAATTGATAAAAATAGTGTGAATTTATTGTTTTTCAAGTATGCAGATTACCTTTAGATTCTGCAAATGCTTGAGAGAGTAAAACAGTATGAAATGAACAGTTCAGATTTCTGAGGAACCTGATGGATTTAAGACCATGGAAAATGCAAACCTTTTTGCTGAGATATTATCATCATTGGTAGTGGCCCTGAATTTTCAAATGGTTTTCTTCAGATTTCATCAAGACCAATTTACTGTTCATATCAGTATTATCTGGTCCAAACAAATCTGTCTTATTCTGCTGATAGACACAAAAAATTGCTTTGGGGTTGCCTTTGGATGCAGGTGTGGGGAAGCCAACTGGTTGGAATATACTTTACATCTGCTGATTATTTTCAAAGCTGTGATGTAGAAACCTACATGTATTTCTCTAACTGAACCAGGATAATGCCTGTAATAAGCCTTTTATTTTGTATATGTATCCACCTTTAAACATATCCTTACATTACTTTCTTACAGATCAGAGAGTAGCGTCTTTTTGCACCTTGAATGATATGCAGCAAGCTCAGGGCTTGGAAGGAGCCCAAGAGTTAGCTTTGGATGAGAGTCCCACAGATGGAAAAGATTTCCTTGAGGCTACTGGGTATGTCAGAATTAAAGTTTATTTCTTACAAACATATTTTTTAAAAATATTTGCTCTTATTATTTTGTATGTCAAATTGTTTGTCTGAATGTTTCACTGCTGTTTGATAGCAGACCTGGTACCTTGACTGATCACATCTTTAATTTTGAAGAAAGTTGTTTCTAGTCAGATAAAGCTTTCTCACTAGAATAGACATCTAATGCAGAGTACAGTTAGATGCAGAGCTTCAGCTAATCAAATTTTTCTCTATATTCCTTCTATACTATGATAATTAATGTTACTCTTCTTTCTATTTTCATTGGAACAGAACCAATAACAGGAGCTCAACTCTATAGTGTGCAATAACCTTACCTGCAGCAAATACCTCAGACTTTGAAACAGTTGTTCCTACCTATCTTTTGTAACTATTTACTACTCACAAATCCATAATTGTTCATTTATACAGAGGTAAATTAATCAAGACAAACTGTAACTGAGGACTGCAGGAAGTTTCTATGCCAAACTGTCCAGTTCTTCAAATTCTTTCTTGTGTTCTGGGAGAGATTATCATCTTTTTTTTTTTTTCCCCGTGTCCCCCTCTCCCTGCTGTGAGGAGTATATATATTAAAAACACAGGTACAGCAGTATAATCTGTCCCCCGGCGTACTTTAAAAGGAAGACATATCTTTAGTTTAGGTCTTCAGCTGCAGGAATGGAAGAACAGGAAATGAAGGGAAAAGTCATCTTACTTGTTAGTCCATCATATTTTAATTTGAACCAATTTTACTCAAATTAGCTTAATTACATGGTAAAGTGCATCTATTGTAATGACTTCTAAGTCCACATCTTTTTCCAGCTTAGTAATCAGTAAGGATTGCAAAAGACTGTTAAAGATGTTCCACTTTTAGCATCAGCAAATCTGTCAGATTTGTGCACTTGCATGAAGCAGCTGATTCAGCTTTGTCTATAAAACTTCTCTCTTCTAGAGAAAATGATTCACATTAGGGCTAATTTAATCTATAACGTGTATGAAACTGTCTCCCACAGTGCTCATTGTCATACAGGGAAGAGAAACTATCCTCAGTATTTTCCTTCAGTCATATATTTGATTAACCTGTGGCAATATTTCATATGTTTTGACCTTTAAATAAAATATTTGTCTCCGTAAAGCCCTAGGTTTACTCTTTACTGGAAATGACACAACGGCAGATCAGACACAAGAACTCTTAACAGCTCTCTTGCTTTACAATAATTGCTGCTGCAGCTTGCTTCAGATTAATACTGTCCTTATCAGAAAGCAGCTTGTTAACAAATGTGCTCAGCACACAGTTAGCAGCAAGTTTGACTTGCACTGTGAAGGTATGTGCAAGTAATTCCTGAAAGATTCATTCTCAAAATCATTGTAATTTCTGCCTGACTTGCATGAGAGGCAATGTCATATTTCAGGTATTGCAGCAATGGGTTTATGTTTCAGTAATAGTTTCCTGCTGATGCTGATTTTATCTGTGTTTTTCTAACTATGCCTCAACTGATTTGTTTCCTTTGCTATCACTACAAGTGTTACTCTGCAAAAGCTGAGAGAAAAAATGTTAGTTTTTAACTAACCCAGAGTGAAGGTAGTGGTTTACATTACAGGGAACATGCTCCGAGTACTCTGACTGGAAAAGTAAACCAGCTAGAAGTCATCCTCCGGCAACTGCAAACTGACCTGAGAAAGGTATGAGATCATTAGCAATAATGTTACTCTCCAATTTTATCGTTACTCTCCAAGTTAATCATTATAGTTTTAGGCAGAGTTCATCAACGGCTTGGAAAAAGTACATTGGTTAAGTTAGAGAGTTTAATGAACGAATGGTAGAGCCCAATGATTGATCAGAACTCTGAGGTGCAGAAGGTCCTGTGGAATGGTTATGTGAACAAGCTGCTCCAGGGCTAACTAGTTTATGGATCTTTAGTCCCAAATAACTGTCCTATGTATAATTGTACCCCAGAGAGAATGAGGAACTTCATCTCCTTTTGTAGTACCTTGTATTTAACAAAGGATAGGGGTATGGACACAGGCACTCTTGCTAAGGTAGGTAGCTAAGTGTAGGTAACACTCTGGATTTGTCATCCTTGTTGCCTTGTGGTATCTCGATCCTGTAACAGTAACCTGCTTTGTGCCTCATTTGCTGACTAATTTCTGAGCTGGCGACCATGCCAGGGCTGGTAGAAATGAGGCTGCTTTCAGTAAGAGAATGATCATGTAAAGGAAAATTTTGAAATAAGATATTTTTCTTCCTTAATGAATGCTTGAAATAAATTTCTTACGACTTGAGCTCTCACATATGTTGTATAACACCTAAAAGCTTCTTATCCTTTTAGTGCTTGAATTTTTTTGTTAAATGGAGTAAACCCATATAATTTTTGTATTAAAGTATCATCTAGATCTTTTTTTAACTTGCAATATTTCCTCAGTGTGAATGAGGTAGTTGGAGCATATTTGGGGAATTAACTTTCGGTTAGTAGTTGTCAGAATAGATTAGGGAGCTCAGCAGAATATAGCTGTATGACTTGCACAGATCTATTAACAACAAAAATAAATGCTGTCATCACAACTACTCACTTTGCTCAACTTGTATCTTTGTTAACCAGGAAAAACAGGACAAGGCAGTTCTCCAGGCAGAGGTACAGCATCTGAGACAAGATAACATGAGACTTCAGGAGGAGTCTCAAACAGCAGCTGCTCAACTGAGGAAATTTACAGAATGGTTTTTCAATACGATAGACAAAAAATCTTAATGACTGGGCCCCTGGAAAAATACTTATTTGAACAATGTAACAGCTGTATTTTTTTGAATTAGCGGGCTAATAATTTCACTGTGTTCACAATCCATTTTAGGTGTTTCTGCTACATTCTCTATGCAGCTTTATTCATTTGAAAAGGGGAGAGAACTGTGGTAGTCCATCTTTAAATTCATATGAAGAAAGCAGAGAATAGCAGATATTTGTTTGTGTGCAGATGAATGTAAAAAATCCTTAGTGTCATTTTAGACATTTTTAGAAGATGCTCTGGCTGGGGCTTGCCTGAAGAGGAATACTTGGGGTTTTAGTTCCTGCGTTTCAGGTGCGCTGGTGAAGATGTTAAAGCAATTTACATTAGCTTGGGCTTCAGTATTGTAAGATAAAAAGAATAACCAGACATATACTTTAATGTTTAAAAGGTGCTCTATTTTTTTGTATGTACAGTAGTTTTATTTCCACAGTCCACATTGTCATAGCAATAACAATGGAGGTATAGTGAATAGTCACAAAGCTGTGTTTATAAAATGTTAGCACTGATGTGTTTAACACTAGTTTGGATGCAGATACATTAGAGATTATTTATTTGCAGGAACAAATGGTGCCTGAATATAAACAGTGTTCTGATTTTCTAAAAATTACACATGCCTTGTAAATGGCTCACTGGGGTTAGCCCACTCCCGACTTCAGTTACTTTTGTATAGTTGATGTTCAGCTAAACAGTTATACTGCTTAACTATTGAAATCATGTATGCTGTGAGCCAGCCAATCAATTGTACAATGCCAAATTTGTTTATCTTTGTACAGAAGCTTTGATCAAGTGTCTTGTATTTAACACCTTTATTTAAGCTTATTTAACCTAAATTGTCGTTTTTATAAAGTTTGTTTTATCTGCACTATGGTGAGGTCAGTTGGTTGCAAGTTGTAATATTTTTAGCTTGCCAAGACTGTACTGAGGAGTTCTAGAAAATTCTAACAATTGGATGCTGCTAGTACACAATTGATTTGTTTGTATGCTTTAACATTTTTAACTGTTTAATTTGAAATGAACATACATCCTGCTTTTTTAATAAATGTTAAAAATCTAAACCTGAATTATTTTAACTCTTATATCTTATATAACAACTGTCACCAGGGGTCTGTTCAGCCCACTCTCTAGGTTCTCATTCTGGTGTGAGTCCAGCCCCCCAGAGCTCTGACTATTCCTTGTCGCCATTGAGTAACCGTCGACTTTATCAAAGTTGATCTCTTTGGTGTGCCCTACGCTGGAAATGAGGAGGGTTATAGGAACAGAATAGAATGGGTTGAGAAACAGAAGTCGTTTTGACGGTTCACAGGCATTGATTACTGACCTAGGAGGAAAACTGCTTTGCCCAAAAATACATCCTAAAGAAAGTTTTCAAAAGGTGTCGGGTTTTCTGATGTTATTTTACATTAATTGCAGCAGAAAATAGGTTGCTATTTTCTTGTGCGAGCAATCGAGGATTTGCTTGTAGTATTAGCATATCTGAGTTGTTTTGTGTATAGTACTAAGCTTAAAATCTACTCCAAAAAATACATTTCATTTTGCAAAATGAAATGAAGCTAATGAGCATTTTGATGTTACCCTTCTGAGAGAACAAAAAAACCAGGTCATATACCAGTTTCCTTTCAGCAGCTGAGTGCATTCAGGCAAACCTACAGAAAAGTGTTGAATAGTTAAAAGATATATTCAGCAGATGTAAGTAAAATTATGTATCCATTGTTAGTGCATATGGGCTAAGAAATGTTTTGTAAGTTGAACGAACGTCTGTCCCTGCTATAGTTGTTCTGAGTGACTGCTGTTAGGAAAGGTTATGGTTATATATGGGCAGAGAATCAAGGCTTTGGTATCCTTACATTCAAATGAAAAAGACTATTTTGTCTTTGTATTTTTCATCAAAAGCTCCATCTCTAACATACCAAACAATATCCATTAAGCTGTATTAACTTAGAGTAATTAAACATGGCAGTCATGTGTTACACTAGCTTCTGATTTAAACACCTTACAGGAGTCATTAGCAAACCCATCTGGCTGCAGACCTTGCCAAATAACAGTGTGGAACAACTTGGGCAATTTGTCTGTGAACACGTTACTGTGAGGATTGGCTTGTCCACTTTGCAAAGCCCTGCTAATTCAAATGAACTTGAGAATTAGCTTGTTCTAAAGGGATGCTATTAGGTTTGTTTAAGAGTTTATAATCCAGTATTCATTTTAGCTCTTATCTCTCGGTTGCTAGAAACAAATACTGACCTGCACAAAAAAGATTTTTCAGTGCTTATCTTCTTTTCCCATCCAATTGAAAACATTTTCATTCCAAAATTGACAGAAAATGTTGTCTACAAGTCTTGTATTCCCTTTGCTGACAAAAGCAGTTGTGTCAGAGGCACGTGGTTCTTCCTTAAGTAACTTTCACCATGGGAAAAAGTTTCTAGTCTGGCTGTTATTGTTCTGAATGGCATGTGAATACAATGTTTACCAGAGATCGTAATACAGTTTTGGCATAGGTAAAGATCATTTAATTGGACATCTTAATTAACTGGTTTTTAAGAAAAATCCTCTCAGATACATTTTTCTAACAAAAATACCTGTTTTGGACTCGTGGAGGCAAAGGCCAAGTCTACATAAGAAACTAATGTCAAGCACTAGGAAGGTTTAGAGTGTTGCTAACCCAGGTTTGGGGAGTGGGAGGAGATCATTCAGGCCCAGGACTGGACACCTCTTAAGTGGCTGAAATCATATGTTAGGTGGGCTCTGGCTTAGCTTCATCTGGAAGCTCTGTGCTTTAAAACCAATCCATATGAGCCAAAGCAGAATGAGCGGGGATGACTGAGAAATTCACTTCAAAGATGTGTTCGTGATCTGAATTAAAACAGTAATATGGAAGTGTTTTAAATGTCACCAAAGTCTTCCCAGCCCAGCAGGCCATGCTGCACAGTACTGAGACACAGAAACCAAATGTAAGCCAGTGCGGGTATTTACTTTTATAAAAAGGACAAGTACAAATCATGGGAAAAAAGACAAAATGCTCTGTTTCTGCCTTAAAAGCAATTCCCTAATTTATATCTAGATCTTTATTAAAGAGATCCTTACTGAGATGTTTCTCCCAATGAGGACCATATTTTTTATGTATAGTTTTTTCTGAGGCAAGTATTACAAACATACAGGATGATTTTTGGTATTTTTTCTGTTCCTGAGAGTGTACTCATACTGTGGTTTAGGTATGTGATAGCTTTATGCAGAAAATTTATACGTCATCTGTGTATTATTTAATATAAATTCTAAAATTAGTCCATTCTTGGGTGCCCAAAATGCAGTTATGTGGGAAAAATGCTTAAATTATTTTTAATATAAACAAGCTTAATATTCGGCAGTTGCTTAGCAAAATAGTTTTCTGTCTGGAAGAGAGTTATGTGCATTATGTTCTTGAATAATATCTTGAGCTTTCTGTGCTGCCTGATTCTAATATCTAAGGAATTCAGTGAAATTTCAGAATTGTTGGTGTATGATTTGAAGTCATCAGAACCATTAATTATTGCCAAAACAACTTATTCTTCACCCCAGCTTCTCTCTTCTGTGGCAAAGACTAGAAGAAAAAGAATATCTTTCAACTCAAAAGCAAAAAAAATCTTGCTTCTGCATGTTTGGGAGCAGATTTTGCAGACTGAGAGGGAAATGTATACTTTAGCAATCCTGGAAATAAATTTGCCAGGAATATAGATCTTAATCTCAGCTCTTTTCTTATGCCCATAGGTTATATATTTCATTTGATTCCTTGCACTTCCTTTGTTTCACTCTTTGCTTTTCTTTCCAGAAGAATTCAATGGCACACAAACCAGAAGGAGAATTTCTGCAATAGATCCCTGGTGTGGGCAGCCAGGGAGAGTTCTGTGTGGGGTTAGACAAAGCCAGAGAGAGGCAGGGCCTAAGCATTTTGCAGTCTTTGCTCGTATATTGTTCTGTACAGTGGCTGCAGAACAGAAAGCGAGGCAGGTTCAATTCCATCCAGCCTTGCAAGTGTAAAACCTTTGCAGACTCTGAAGTCACTCTGTCTTACCAAAGTACTAGCTTTCTGAATCAATTTGTGAGTCATGGGTGAAGTCACCAGACAAGAATGTGTATTTCCAAAACCAAAATCTATCTAACAGGTTTCCAAAACCTCCACCGGGGAAACAATTACAAAGAAAAAAAAAAAAAAAAGGTGGGGGATAGAGAGGACGTTTTCTTAGCTTTTATTTGTTTTATTTTGGTTCTCTTTTCAAACCAATGACCGATGTTGGCTGTTGCACTGACTTGTGGGGACACAGCAGGACTGGAGAATGGAATGAACAGGCCAAATGGCTCATAACCTTCCATGTTAGAAATCAGTGGAAGGTTTCAAACATGTCAGTTTTATAATCCTATTTATTTTACTGACTTCATTAGGGAAATAGTTTTATGTCCCTTGTTCCATTTTTTAACATGAGCCTTTTTCTTCCCCTAAGCATCAATATTTAAAGGCTTTGCTATATAGCATCACAGAATTAATCTAGTGATAGTCATATTGACCTTGTCCTCATTGGAACAAACTGGGGCTGATGAATAATACAAATGTGTTAGTTTTGCAGAAAGGGTATAAATTTTTTTTGTTTGGTTGGCATTGTTATTCCTGCTACATAATAGCAAATTATTAAATCTCAAAGGCTGAAAAACTGCAGATGTACATTCTCTGACCAACGACACACAGAAAATAGAAAAAGATTGTTGAATATGCTGTTGATACCAGTTCAGGTGTCTTTGTGTCCAGACTTCAGCTGGAGGTGTTTAAAATAAATCTAAGGAGAGATGATGGAGAGTAAGGAGACAAAAGCCTGCTGTGTCAGAAAGTGAAACATGTGAATTCCATCAGTGGTAATCAAGGGCAATATTGAGTTGTGCTTTTGTTGATGACAGGTGACTCTGTGTCTGGAGACTAGAACTTTACTAGAATAAGAAACTTCCATGTAAGTTGTTTATCTTTTGTAATCCCCTGTTTGGAGCCCAGAACACAATTGTGTGCGTATCTCAGGAATAACTTTTGGCATGAGTTAACCTTGAGCAGAAAACTGGTAGAAGGTCTGCAGTACTTGGATAGTTATGACTTAACCAAGTCCTGCTGCTTAGATATTATACTGAAAACAAATTTAAAGTGTTAGAAGCTCACTCCTTTTCATCTTTGTTTCTTTTTGTTTTGAAACTGATGAAAGTGTGTGACTATTTGAGTGACTAAAGCTGTTACTAATAGAATATATAAGTGGCCCTAGGATTGTACTGTAGTATACTTGTCTAGGCATCTGAGGTTTTCTTTACCACTACCACTGTAGTTTGCTTTCAGTTCAGGCATAACTTTGATAGGTAATATTTTCTGAAGAATTTTTTGTGGAAACCTGAGACATCTGTGTTCTCATCAATGCTGTGTTTCTCCCTCTGCATAGACATTCTATTCAAGATGGTGGATGTTCCTTTCACAAACCAAAGACACAGTGTTTCCTTTCAAAACTAAATATTTCTCTTGTGTGTAAGAAAAGTGCTTCAGGAATAATACTCTACCAGTAGTGCAAGTTGAAGCTGTTTGTGTTCACGCTTGACTATCGTCTGCCACACAGCCCCCAGATCCTTGGTCTTCCCAGATCCTTTGCTAAGAGCTGGGTTTTTCAGTAGGAGTTTCAGTAAAAATTAGCTCAAAACTAAAAGCTCCTTCAGACATGCAATGTGTTCATTTTGTGGGAAGTACAGTTTAAAGGTACAAATATTGTATCTTGTTCTTTTCTGCGCCTTCGGTCAGGACGTTTGAAAAGGAACTTCAGGCTGGCTCAGCACTTGAGCAATCCAAAGCCTGTTTGCTAGAATGCTTGTGTATGAATAGGCGATCTTAAACATAAGCACTAATTAATATAAAAACTTGTTCAATATGCTTTCAGTTTGCACGCAGACCAGAAACAAATTTGTTTCTAATGAGGGAAATGCCTTTCCATCAATTCCAGTCCACATTGGCTTGGACAATAATAAATTAGTCATTTGCCATTTAAAGGAGAAAGCAAGCAAAGGGCTCATTCCCATGTGTTTTAGTGTTACATAACCAAGAGAAGCTGTGTATCATTTAGCCAGAAAAGCAACAAATGGCACCATTAAATTGGTCTGTGCTTTGTGGGCTGTGTGGCTGATTTGCTTTGAAAATATCAGCAAATGTATTCAGTTCCTCCAGTATAAAAAAGTTTTATAGAATCATAGAATAGTTTGGGTTGGAAGGGACCTTAAAGATCATCGAGTTCCAACCCCCCTGCCATGGGCAGGGACACCTCCCACTAAAGCAGGTTGCTCAAAGCCCCATCCAGCTAGGCCTTGAACACCTCCAGGGATGGGGCATCCATGACTTCCCTGGGCAACCTGTTCCAGTGCCTCACCATACTCACCATAAAGAATTTCTTTCTGATATCTAGTCTAAATCTCCCCTCTTCCAATTTAAACCCATTGCCCCTTGTCCTGTCACTACTTTTCCTGACAAAGAGTCCCTCTCTGGCTCTCCTATTGGCTCCCTTCAGATATTGATAGGCTGTTATAAGATCTCCCTGGAGCCTTCTCTTCTCCAGGCTGAACAGCCCCAGATCTCTCAGCCTATCCTCATAGGAGAGGTGCTCCATCTCCCTGATCATCCTCGTGACCCTCCGCTGGACCCGTTCCAACAGGTCCATGTCCTTCCTGTGTTGAGGACTCCAAAATTGGACACAGTACTCCAGGTGAGGTCTCACGAGTGCAGAGTAGAGGGGCAGAATCACTTCCTGAGACCTGCTGGCCACACTTCTCTTGATGCAGCCCAGGACACAGTTGTTGGAGACATGGACAGTAGGGTAGAGTGAAACCTCAGCAAGTTGAAATTACTGAAGAGAGTAAAACTGGGAAAAAGAACCATTTTTTTTGTG
The DNA here is from genome assembly GCA_004320125.1 of Scolopax mira. Taxonomy (NCBI): domain Eukaryota; kingdom Metazoa; phylum Chordata; class Aves; order Charadriiformes; family Scolopacidae; genus Scolopax; species Scolopax mira. Next base: position 127,660 of record BJBW01004845.1, read on the forward strand.
TGGAATGGTGAATAAGGTGGATAACATTCAGATTGTGTTTTAAAATGAGGTCAAGTGATTAGGCTGAAAACAGAATATGAAAATAAAATTGAAGTCTGTCTTTATTCACCATAACCTCAGTAGTCCACAGTTTTTTGGCTCATTGATTTCTAATGTTAATGCCGTTTAAACCTCTTACTAAGCTCTGAAGAATGTTCTTTCAACAGAACCATATCTATTAAATGAGTCATTTGCTCTTTAAAACTAGATAGCCTCATGGCACAGCATGCAGTAAGCCTCCTAACGTCTCGCCAATTGTCCAACAAGATTGTTGATATTTATCCAGAGAAACTTTAAAGGGATGTGACAGGAGAGTTTCATCATCTGTAAACAGCTTTATTAAGTTTCATGCATAAAATCCTCTTGGATTCTTGAAATGTGCATTCTTGCTGAGACTGTGTGTCGGTACCTTCCTTCCCAGTCTGTCCTAGTTTCTTATCGCAGAGCAAACCAGAGTTGTTCAACTGCTGATGTTATTTATATTCTTTTTTAAAACCAAACATAAAATAAAAGAGACTCTGAAAGAAACCTAAGGAGAGAAAGTGGAATCAATCTTTAGACTAGCACAGATGAGCATCCTTTTCAAATGTTTTTATGTCATAGAGATGCTTTAATAATCCTCTTAGAGAGAAAAAGAGAGGAATAACTACACTTGCATATTTAACAGGCCAGTGTACGATTCCTGAATGCACCACGGGTTTTCTGTCACGCCGGGTGGACAGCAACCCACGCTGCAGTGAATGGCTAACAATATGGTTATAATGACTTGTCCACGTGTTTTACAAGAAATGTTAGAAATCCTCTCCATAAAAAAAGAAGAGATATTTTTCATGTCTAGGAAAGCTCTCAGAAATATCCACGCTGCATTTTTTTAAAATGATATGGAAATACTCAGTGTTAACGATGTGAACCCTGTTAATCAGTGTTGTGAAAGGGAGTGAGATTGCTAAAACGTGCTGACAGGAAATGGAAATGCCCAGAGGCATCAGAGGCACAGACGTACTTGTACCTTTTCCTTGAAAGGACTATGTCTAAAATATCAAAAAGGCTTTCTAGTCTCCAGTGCTTGATTTGATGAGAATACAGATGAGAGTAAGGTAATTGCTGACAGATACTCTGGTCTTCTGATGGTTCCTGTACTCCAGAGTCAAGTAGAGGAGCAGAGTCGTCTCCCTCGACTTGCTGGCCAAGATTCTTCTGATACAGCTCAGCATATAGTTGGCCTTCCGGGCTGCCAGTGCACAACGTTGGCTCATGTCCAGCTTTTCATCCAGCAGTACCCTCAAGTCCTTCCCAGCAGTGCTGCTCTCAATCCGTTCATACCCCAGCCTGTGTGGGTACTGGGGGTTGCCCCAACCCAGGTACAGAACCCTGCACTTGGCTTTGTTGAACCTCATGAGGTTCACTGGGGCCCACTTCTTAAGCCTGTCCAGGCTCTCACTTGCATCAAGGGCCATAGTAAGCTGCTTGCTTGCATGGCAGAGTAAGACAGCCTACCTTTCTGCTGTCCTCCTGTAGTCTTCTAAACTGTCCATAACACACAACATGTGTGCAGAAAACAGTGAATAAACAAATACAAGAGATGCTATCTATCTTTCCCACTTGCCTAAGTGGTTTTGAAATATTTGCTTGAGGTCATTTAATGATATCTCTGGAAAACCTGGTGGTACCAGTACTGAACTCAAACTGTGGATTGCAGCTGTAAATGCAGGAACTAAATTGGGTTTGAAAAAACGTGAACAGTTTAGTCTCATTAAAGTCATCTACAGGGAGAAGCAGCCCAAGAAAATTTTGAGGAAAAACTATATTGCTTGGTCAGTTGGTCTTCACTGGCTAGGTAGGATTTTCTTTCCCTTTCCCTTTCCCTTTCCCTTTCCCTTTCCCTTTCCCTTTCCCTTCCAACAAACTATCAGAGGAGCCCTAAGACAATTAAAAACTTTTCCTAGTGCAAACAAATAGGTTAAGGGTTCCTAGGTTATTTTGGAAATAACCACAGGAGTTATATTCGATGTACATGAAGTATCTTTTCTGGCACACAAAGCAGTTGACTGTACAACTGAAGAGCTATCCCTTTGAAAGCATATTTAACCCCCAATTTGTCTAAAAAAGCCCTCCTCCATGAACCTTGTATGTTTGGGCCTTTATATTCTGACTCCAAGCAGGAAATATGGAGAACTCCAATTTTTAGTGAGGCTGCTTTTTGTTCTCTTAAAATTATCTGATGATTTTAAACTGACTAAAGCAGCATTGACAGAAAAGTAAACACTGTCTTTCATCTGTAAGTGCATTTTCTTCGTTTGGCCTGTATGGATTTGCAGGGTCCAGAGTCCATTTTTCATGCACACATAGACATGTTTTCCTCCCCTGTGAGCAACTACACTTCCTTTTGAAGCCATTTCAGTTACTGAAAATTAAAAGGACTTATATTTGTGACAGAAATGTTGGCTGGAAAGAATGTCTGAAGGTCATCCTGTCCAACCTCCTGAACTAGCACCACCGCTGCACCAGGTGAGTATGGCTTTGTCTAGCCAAGCCTTAAAACCTCCAAATATGATGGTTCCACAACGTCTCTGGGTACCCTGTATTATCTTCCTGTCAAGTGCTGTAGATTTTTCCTAATGCCCACTCAAGCCACATTCTGTGCTTGTCGCCCCTTGTATCTGGAAGTACCAAAATTTTTGGCTGTTTCGTGTGTGAATATATATATCCTACAAATAGTTGTAGACTGCTGTTAAATCACCCACTTGTCTTTTGGTTATCAGATTGAAAAGATTAAATCAGCCCAGTTCTCTCAGCTGCCCCTATCTGGCCATATGCTTAAGACTCCTGACCATCTTAGAATGTTCTGCTGCTTTCTTTCCAGTTTATTACCACACATCTCATACTGGGACTCAAAACTGAACACAATATTCCAGTTGAAGCCTTCCCAGTACAGTTAATTACCCTGTACATCCAGGTGCATGCAGCATAACTGTAGTTTACGTCACTTTCCTTCCTTTTCCCACCAACCCCAATGCTCTTAAAGATGCAGCAATGTTTTTTGCCTTTTTGTTACATCTGGGATTTTGTCTGGCTGTGGTTTGAAGGCAGGAGATGCTTTGCTACTTATGTCATCCATGGAGATGGTGACAAGGATAGAGACATCCACAGATGCACACATGATCCTGAACACAATCAAAAGTGTTGGTGTTGGGCAGAAGCTGAAGTAAAAAACACATGTGTACACCTTCTATGAGATCCACATTAGCTGAAATTCCCCAGAGGAGTGTGGTCACTGAAAGGAAAACAACCTTCTTCAGTTTAAGACTGTTTTCAAACATGCTGTTGCTATTTGCTCTAAATCCAAGAAGGGTGCTGGGTAGTAATACCCTCAGTTGTCTTTCTACCACAGATTCCCAAGGAAGATCTCTCTGAATGAAGCCTCCTATATCTGAACTCCTCATGTACATTTTCTTACTAGCTAGAAAGGGAAAACAAGGGTTTACAGAGGGTGGTTCAGATGAACAACATCACAGAGCTTCTCTGAGTTAAGTCACCCACTGACAGGCCCTCTTTCTCTCTGTTCAACATGAACCAACAGCACCAACAAAGGAGCTCAGATGTAGAGTTCTGCAGCATAGTCTGTTTTCCAGAGTTTTCATTGTTCATGGCTTTTTGTCGCTTTTAATGTTCAAATGAATGTTTATGAGCATCTTGAACAAAATGAGAAACACCTTGACCTGCTTTAGCTAGCAAGCAAGATCAGTGTTCAGATTGTTTGAAGTCAGTCCTGGTTTGCATTCCACACAAGGTGTTACCCCTCGAAGGTGATTTTTCATTTTGAATAAATGAGAACAGAAGATGTGAGATGCACTCACCTAACTTACCTTGGCTGAGACAAGTTTGACGGGTTGTTGGATGTCTCAGTAAATGATATATGATCATCTGAAAATATTTTTTTATAACTCAGAATTTCTATCCTTTTCAGACAGGTTATTATGAGGAAGAGTTCAGCTGGCTTCAAGCTGGTGTCAAAGAAGAATCTAGTAGAAGCTCTAAGAGAGCATCTAATCAATAGACTTTAAGCCTGATCTACTAGTGTGTTATCCTAGTTTACTTCTAGAGTAACTCAATTAACTTAATGTTATTATACTTTATATTAGCTTCAAACTAGAGATGCTCATTGTTGAATCAAGGCCCATGTTTTGACCAAGATACAGAGCACTGTGTTTTTAAAAGTGCTGAAGTCTATGTTTGTTTGTTTTGGAAGATGTTAAAACATGTTAAAGAAAATTAGTTCTAAGCTGAATATTTGTATGACAAGTTCTGCCTACAGCAAATCGCTATGACTGAGCTGCAGATCTCTAAAAATAAGATTTAAAATGGGAATGTTTATGCAAGTCTTAACACTTGTGGTACCAGTGCACGTTGCCATAATAATAAGTGGAATAACAGAGTGTTGTCATGTTGCATTGCATTTCTGACCTCTGTTTCATCTTGTGAGACAAATTGATCCTCAAACATTAAGGCCATAAAGGATTATCTGAATAGAAATGTTTTCTGGATACTTGTAATGAAACTCAATATGCTACATGTTTCAAATAACCAATAAATGAATTCATTACTATGACCAGTTTGTAAATGACATTAGCAGCAAAGAAGCAGCAGCAACAAACAAAAAAGGTAGGCAATAACAGGAATATTTTTAATGCCTTTGTCTTAAACTCCACAGATGAAAGTTTCTGAAGAGCAAATATATACAAAACCCAGTAACTGCGTGTGGAAATTAACTCCTGTGGTTCCAGAGGATGTTATTTGTAATGCACAGCAATGGGAAACAGTGAAACGTTTCTGGGTTTGCCTCTCCAAAGGAGGCTGTCAGTGGCCAAATGTAGCAATTGTAGAAAAAATGTAAGGGGAGTTGTTCTTTCTCTGTTCCTGAAGGGGAGCTGGTGCTCAGAGCCCTTCCAGCGTCACCGCCGGCTGCCTGGGAGGCAGAGGAGAGCGGTAACAACTGAGATGCGTCAGTGCATGGTGCCTCGGTGGCACCAACATACTGAATCACCTCTGGATCTTTTTCATACTCTTTTGATCATGCTACTGGAGTTGTTGGGATCATTTTTCAAGGTGCTGGAAATTATGCTGGGGAATAGAGCCAGGATCTCAAGAGCCAGAAAGAGCAATAGCTCTGCTCACCTCTCCATATTCGTGCTCTGCAGCCTGGGAGATGTGTCATAGATATGCCTCCCAAGAGGCTGGAGTGCCTTAGCCACAGACCTGTGAGGTTGAAGGCTCCTCCCCTTCTTCCATTTATACCTATTGAAGAGTTTGGCTGGGAATATGGTTATTTTGACTTACTAATGCAGGGCTGTGCTTGGGGCAGGCCATGCCGCTGCACTGGCCAAATTTAATTTCCTTTCTTCAGAGCCTGGAGGGAACTACATGCATTCCCTAAAGAGAAACAGGAATTGAAAGGCACTGCCTTCAATCTGGCTGGAGTAAGCATCACGCCTTTGATGTAAACTGGTGCTGTAGCCCAGCTGTGTGAAGCCTGAGTTCTGTCAGTCCCTCCAGTAACCAGAGGGCAGAGCATCTTTGTTTTTGCTGACAGAGCTCCTTACCCCAAAAATTAATGTACTGGTGCCAGGCACTGGCTTGAGAGGTACTAATGACCCATAATCCAACAGTGATTATGGTAACAGCATGTTTGATATCCCCTAAGAAGAGACCATATTTGTTTCTCCAAAATGAGTTGTTACTTGCAAGACTAGCCCTAACCTATAAGTATTCCTTCTTTTACGTGTATGTCTCCAGTAGCTTACCCAGGGTAAGGTTTAGGAACAGTGATATTACAAGGTAGTGTAACAGTTTATAGGCTAACCCTCACAGGAGAATCTCCTCTTGGGGCTGTCCTGTATTTCAGATCATTTGTCCTTCCTTTCAAGGGCTCCACAGACTCAGAGAAGGTCTTTTTGCTCTTAAAGATCTCTATGCCTGGATCAGATAATCAACATAGAGAAGATAATCTTGTATGAGGTGAATGTCTTAAATCTTACATCTTTTAAGCGACCCAAACTCCAGGAGCTTCAAAATGAACTAATGAACTGGGTCTTCTGCTTCTTTCTGTTTTCTCCTATAATGTCTAAGGTAGAGCTGGGAGTTTCAAAACTAGAGGAGCTTGGTCCACTCATCGCTCCACAGAAAATCATTCACCTTTTGTCCTTACCCCTCAAATGAAATCCCAGTGCTTTCGGTCAGGTGATCTACTTTGAATCACTTGCAAAGTGAAATCAATAATCTCATTTAAAAAACTTGCTGAAGGCATGGAATCTCCCTCATATTGGACATGCTATCAGAGAAAAATCTGCCACTCTGGGTGCAACCTGACCTCCAGCCTGCAAGGATAAGTAGCTTGAGAAAGCATGAGGGATTTAGTAGCAAAATGAAATGAGTGCCGAGATTGTGATAAGAACTCTGTAAGGTTACTGAGGAGTTATTAGGATTACACCACATCTCTTTTTTTTTGATCAAGTGCTTTTTTCCATAGATTTCCTAAGTAATTGTATTTCAGCTTATATACATAGGATGGTGTAAGGTTTATATATGCACTGAAAGCATAAGTAGTAGAAAACATGCTGTTTGCTCACCTCATTATACACAGATGGCAGTCAAAGTCACAGAGTCTCTGTGAAATCAAGAGTTTCTTTGCTTATCGCTGAGAAAATGTCCATTTCCCTTTTTCAGAAGGCTGTTTCAGGCACTGCTGAGGAAGAAAACCAAAGCAGCTGAAGCCTGAATGCTATATTTTGAGTTCCCAATGTTTTTTTCAAAATAGATTTTGTTGTTAAGTATGAATACACACTGCTAGTCTCATGACAGAGGAGACCTGTTTTCAGAATGGGAAACGGTGCTGTCCCTGGCTTCCAGTGTATATCTGGTTCTTCTCCTTTAGGGAAGGAAATTAAGCATTTTCCAAGACTGGATTTGGGGCCAAACAAGTATGTTTTATAACAATCTTTAACCATATACCAAATGTCCTTTTAGATTTAAAAAGTGCAGGATCTCATACAGTAACTTCATCTCCTGAGGCCTTAAAAGATGCTTATCAGTAGTCTCGGAGTATATGGCACCACTGCCGAGGGGAAAGGGCCTTGGGAAATAAAGTGCAAATTGAAAAAAACACCCACTTTATGAATATGCAAGCTATCAGACAGATTTACTGTAATTTCCACCTCCCCCATTAGTATCTTGTGGAGGGTGCAGATCCCCATGCATTTCTCATGCTGCAGTTGCAGCCACACAGCCTGAGTGGCTCCGGGACCATGTTTGTCAGCTACTAGATATGAGGAGCACTTATGCTGATCCTGAGGAGTTATGTGAAGTCACGTAGCACATGTTACAGCAGGAGAATTTGAACTCTGTGGTCCTACTTGTCTAACACCCACTGAGTGCAGTGGAGTTGGGCACCTCCTCTCCCTTGCTGAGACTCAGGTCCTTCATATAACACATCAGTTCTTGAGATGTGGGATCATGCTGGCAACTGATGTAAACCAGTAGAGCCACTGATAGGGAAATTCCTCACCACATGAGGTGGTGTCATGATTACATATTCTCTGGATGTTCTGCAATGCAAACACTGCCTTCACTTTGCCTGTCTCTAGAGTGCTCATCTGTTTTTTGCTGAGCTGATGTTGTGCTTGCTAATGACTTGGATGAACTCAGTTCTTAGGTCATGGATTAAAGACACTAAAAAGGGTAGTTTGTGAAGACCCTGGTCCCATTTGCAGGGAATGTGGGTTATCCCATCCATGGCTGCAAAAACATGAGATCCTCTGATGTTGCTGTCATCCAAGAGATATTAGAAATTTAAAGACTGAAGCAAATAAGGAGAGCAAAGCATGATATTCATTAACTTGAACATGCTTTTTCTCAGAACAACACTGAGAAAAACATGAACACATGAACAAGCAAAGGCTGGATACCTGGGACATAAAGAGAAGAAAAGTAGGAAAGAATGTGAAGAATCCCTAGAAACATGGTGAGACTGTGAGGTCCCCATGGAGTATGAGGAGGAATAATATGTTCCTGAAAGGAAAATATTTTCCTGACATTTTCCTACCACTTGAGTAGAACTACTGCAGGGAAGACCCCTGTCCTGACAATTCACACTGAAGACTGTAATTTCAGACACCAGCAAGATCTGCGCATACATGGGAAGATCAGGGGAGCTTCAAAGGCAGAATGTCTAGAGCTTTTTAAAAAATAGAAGGTGGGAGCTAGGAGGATGTGAGTGGAGCTACAGCAACAGGGAGGAGATGGAGAGTATGGGAGTGACAGGCACTGTTGAGTTATTCCTCCATCAGCTCAGGGCTGATGTGCTTTTACATCTTCTGGTGGTCCCATGTGGCTTCCCATCCCAGGTGGAGCTGGCTATTACATGCAGATTACCATGGCCAGATGTGTCAAACACCATTCCTACTCATGAAGACATACCGATTTCTCCTTTAAGAATGAAAAAGCAGTGACACAACTCATTAATGTCAGATATTTACAGTGATGCAACTCTCTGCTCAGCATCTGATTTCTGCTGCTTCAAGCTGCAGACAGCTGGGGTAGGAGGAGGAGAGCAATGGTGTTAAAATGTGTGTTGTCTCAGTGTTCTCTCTCCTTACGCCAGAGCCCTGGTGAGCCAGGGCTTGGTGAGGAGATCAGGTTAAACTACACAGAAGATGGGTAGACCCTCCTGGAAGCCAGAGTCATTGCCATCCCTACTATATATTCTGCTGACAGCATGCTCCAAGCGTGATCTTTAGGGCACTTTCTTGGTCCTAGGGAGGCCTTCAGTCAGATTTGGATGGTTCTATTGGTCCAAGTATGTCATTAAGTATCAATCTGTTCACAGGCTTAATGGCACTTTGCTAAGAATTGGAGTCAGGGTAATGTTAAATTGAAATCTGTTTATTTCTCTTCCACACAGATGAAAAAAGAACAATGCATAAAGCTTTGTTCCCTCTCTAGTGCAGAAAGTGAACAACAAACTCAATTTCATCCGAGAGCAGCCAAGAAAAAGGAGCTGAATTTATCTTTGAAGCCTAAACATTGATCACAAAATATATGATATTATTACAGTGGGCACTTCCTCCAGGAAGGAGTCTCTGTAGCCACAAGGTAAGGGACGTCCTGATGTTTGTTGGTTATTTCATGTTGTACAAGGCAACTACTCCTATTTATAATGCATGAAATGTTCGGCCACTGGAGTTTTCTGCCTGGCCGATTCTGCCTGAATTTACAATGAACGTTAGGCTTGTGATTTACGGACTGCCAGATTCCCTCAGTAGGATAACTCCCTTGGAGAAAGCTTCTCACCCACACAGAATTTTGCTTGCCTCTGCCGGCTCCATCCTGGAATATTCCAAGAAGAAAAGGGCAGGCAGGATGTGGCAGGTGAAGCAGCAGTCCTGGCACAGGAGACAGCACTTGCTTTGGGTGAAAGGTCTAACATGTATTTATGCCTCCTTTCTCTTGTTACTTCCAGGTGCCTCCCTTGAACACATGGGTTCTGGACAGCCCCAAAGTGAAATTTCAGGTCTGTATTTGTATTTCTGTCTTCTGAAACTTTTGTATTCAAACAAAACTTTTGTATTCATCAAATGTTTTGCACTTATGTAGCTTGCATAGGAGCTGAGGAGGAATGTCTCCATTAGGGATCCCAGATCCAAGGTCTCTTGCAGTCAGGCATTACCATTGATTTACACAGGGGTATAAAAACAAAGTCAGATGCCAGATCCCACAGCCTGCAAATCCTTGGGAACTAGTTCTCCTGTTTGGTTTCCTGGTGCGCTGTCAGCATTGTGCTTTGAGGAGGGAATGGCTCCAGAGGAGCACCAGTCAAAGGAACTCTACCGTCAGTGAGCAATTTGGCAGGCACAAGACCTTTGATGACTTAACAGTGTGCTCAGAAAGACAGTAACTGCTTCTGGCTTAAGAATAAAGGACAGGAAAAGACGAGGATTTAGGGGTTTGGTTGTACCTTACATGCTTAGAGCAGCAGTCCTCTCTCCCCCTCCCTGCCCCACTCCCTAAACTCCTCCCTGAGCTGCGGGGAGTGAAGAAAACAGCAGTTTTTTGGGGGGCCTAGATGTGGTAAGGCAGTATGCTGTCAGACTCCTCTTAAATACTTAGAAATGTCTCTAAAGGCATTAATATCACAACTGATGCTAGCGTATACTTTTGTTGTCAGTCTTCGAAGAGAGGCAAAAGGCTGGGTTACAGACAGAGAGACTCAACCCAAATATGCTTTGTCCAGTTCAGATGTGAAATGTGATCATGGACGGCGCGAGGGAACTTGTAAAATGGCTGCTTAAGCTCCATATGTCCTGTGTGACTGTGCACAGTGCTGCTGTGTCAGGGCTGGCAGTGAGGAGGCTCTCAGAAACTCCAAATCCATGTCAGTAAACCAAAAGCGAAGGCTGCTGATGTGATTACCAGCCTAAATTCCCATAGCACTGGGAACTGGAGCCTCTGATCAAATGTTTATGATGGTTTATTGTAAGTGCGTGTAAAGAGGTAAACATCACATGTGTCAAGATGGGTAGCATCTCTTACTAATCCTGCTGGATGCAATCAACTCACCAGAATTTCTTCCAAAGCAAATTGCCAGGGCTATGGCAGATACCTGGGGTTCATAGGACTACACTGTACAATGTTGAAATGATGAAAAGGCCTTGCCATTTGAACACTTTAGGAAACTATATCACTTCCTCCTGGGAATTTTCGGACTGAAGGGCAGTTATATTATTCTGGCCACCTTACATATCCTCCATTTCCAGGTGTTTTGAGTATCTCATGAGACTCAGCTGCATGGTCTGCCCAGCTTACTGTTGGGAAAAAGTTGTTCATGATAATTTTTTGCCGTGTTCCTGAGAGCCTGGAGTCTGAGAAAATACAATTGCATTCCTGGATGCTGATCAGGTAATGGGCTAAAATTTTGGCCACCAAAATGGGAGGTGGAAGAACTGAGAATATTTTCACTGCTGTGAATCTTGGAGGAAATTCTATTTTCAGCAGCTCTCCTAAACCAAAGTGGTGGGCATGTATTGAGAGTATTTAGTGGCCAACTTTTAGAAATTTCACCTCTCTCTTTAGCTTGCGCTTTAACTATGTTTTCATTGTCTGGGCAAGTTTTTGCATCACAGAAACTAGAACTTATTAGAGTAACCTAACTGGATAATTTCTTGTCACTGTTTTAGCCTTTGATGAACATAACAAATACACTATTTTATAGGAGGAGTCCAAAGACACCTCTCACATGGCCTATTCCTAGGAGAATTTCTCTCCAAGTCTCAATTATGAAATTGTTCTCATTAGTGTAAGAATGTCTTGATTAAAAAGAGTTCTCAAACAGGACTGTTGTGCTGGCTGAGGTAGCATCAAAGGAACAATTCTGTGCTGAGTGCCCTCTTTCTAGCCTGTGTGGATAAAGTATTCAGAGGTTTGAAACAAAACAATCAGCTGCACACACAACCCTGTTTGGGTGGACTTCAGCCAGGCCATTAACATAACAAAGAAAATATGTGCTTATTCTGATTCTATTCATGATCCATATTTCATAACTTCTAAAGAAGGAATGGCTTGAATAATGGCAGTAATAATACATTAGTAAAGTTATTTGCTCTAATCTTCAATGCAATCTGACAACAAAGGGAAAACACAGCATGCTGTTGAGTATCTTAAAGTGTGTGTATGTATGTGTTGGGGGGAGATATGCAGAAAAGTGTATCTGCCACAAATGTCATAGGAATCCTTGCTAAAATGCTGTTAAACACTTAGCGATGTACAGTTCAGAAGGATTTTTTTTTTCTTTTTACTTTTTTTCGTCTTCTTCATGGCCTGAAGAAGTCCTCTCCAGTTTTGTAGTTCAGTGCTGTGGACTCTGCCCTCAGATTTCTCTGGAACAACGAAAGCCCTGTCAACCATATGAGAGTTTTGTCACCACTCACATGTGAGTACTGCCTCTTTGGGATTTGTGTGACATAGCTGCCTGGCACTTGGTACATAGCTATCAAGATAACTCAAAAGAAGGCTATTAAAAAGAGCCAGTGGGCTGCAATAAAAAAATTCAAATGCCCATGATAATGCCCTAAAATAATGTCTGTATTCCAACAAAGACAACACATTCACTAACTTGACTTGCATTTATTTTAAAAAAAGTAGGCAAGTCTATCTGCCAAGTTTTCATGTCATTCTTCTACCTGGTACTGGAAACACAGAAACTAATATAAAGCAAGAGCTTTGTGAGATGCTTTCCCCCTTGGTTTTCTAATTTATTTATTTATTAAATAGTACATCCTGGGGGTTTCTGGTATCTAACTATTTAGTTGTGCTGCTGCATGCTTTCCTGTACAAGAGATTATTTTTTCAATGATTTTTTCTGTCATTGCCAATAGCAGATGGTTAGAATTTGGCATCTGGAGAGATGTTAATCGACAGATATACCTTGTCTTCACCCACAAAAATATGTTTTAGAATTAGCTCACTTATAAACTGCTACAGATGTTATTTTCGTTCATTAACCTTCTCCAAAGTTGGCAGCATCCCAAAATAATAACCAAACATGGCCATAGCGAGGTGCAGGTTTCAGCACCTGCAGGTACAAGGGCTGGTGAAGGATGGAGAAAGAGCTAAGCCTGCCCACATCTCTCAGACCTTCCAGGCAGCTGGGCTGTGGCTTGAGCATCTGGGTTGCCTTTCAGAGGCAGCAGCCTTTGCTGTGGTGGGCCATTGCTGTCTGCATGCTGGTTTGGAGAGTGCCCCTTCCTCTAAATACAGGAGCCCAGCAGAGGTAGATGGGGGGCATGGGAGGGCTGGTTCACTACTGTCTAATGGAATAAATTTTTTGAACCTTCTTCTGCTTAAAAATGTAGAAAACTGGAGAAGAAAGGTTCTCAGAAGAAAGGACTGGCTGGTTTTGGTCTCTTCTGCCCTGTCGGAGGTGTGGGTGCATTGTGGTTTGGTCATACATGGTTTTGTCTCATTGTTTTTGGCTCCCACGGTGCAGTGGCTGGTCAGGTAGAAGCACAGAAATACCACCGTTAAGGACAGGCTCTGTATTTTGTTTTAATTTCTACTGACTTTGTGGTACAACATTAACAATTACCTTCAACATGCCTGAACAGCATGTAGTATGGTAAAGTGGATGAAAAAAATAGAATAACCTCAAAAAATAATCATCTCTCTTCCCAATCAAGTAGCTTCTTTCCGAATACTTGAAATCATCCCTGTGACGCATAATAGCTCTAATCACTAGCAATCCCTTACAGGTACAATTTATCATGACTTTAATAAATTTAAAGGCCATATTTTTACTCTTTCACTGTTTCAGAATGTTATTTTCTTCATCTATGAGGAGTTATTCACCCTTGTACACTGTACTGCTTCTCAGCCTGGCCAGATCCCAGGGACTAGGTCTTCTGCTGTGCCAGGAAAACTCCCTCAGGAAACTTGATCTGTTTTAGTTTGTATAGGATCTTCTCAATCATTCCTTTGTAAGAGAGGGAAGGGCAGAGAGTACGATTTATAGTGATATTTGAAACAGGGGTCAGGGTGGGGTTAGTAGCTATGCAGACTTAGAGAACTTAGAAAGACCAGCTTAGAACCTGAAACACCCACAATAAAAAGAAAGAGACTGTTTCCAGGGTGCTGCTGGCCATGGTCTTTTTCCACGTAGTGTAATGGACACTCAAAGATGAGAATGTGCAAAAAAGTATGCCTTGTTTTATTTTTGAAATAAAGTGGTGATCCCAACATAAACAACTACCAAGATCTGCACTAGACTTGGGCTCTGACTCAGTTCTACCCTGGATTATAGAGGCAAAAGACACTAGCTACAGATATACACTGTAAGGTCTGATGTTTCTCCTTAGAAGAGATCATACAACGAACTCTGGTGAACTTAGGGCTCTCCTCAGTACAATGCTGTCCGAGGATTGTCCATCAGGCTGTCTCCATCAGGATGTCTGCATTCTCAGAGGGAGAGGCATCTCCCACAAGTCACTTGTGTTGCTCTATAAAGGCTCTCCCTCTGCAGACTGACCAGGTTTGGCTCCTCTTAGAATAAGATATCTGATTCATAAATAATCAGACTCCAATGGAGCACAGCAGCTGCCACATTTGACCTCCAGTGTCAAACAGGGCCAAAGAGTTTCTCTTTCCTCAAGGCCTGATGACTTCTTGTCAGTTTAAGCCTCTGCTGTTTTTATGGCCTGAGATGGTATGGCAGCTTGCCACCTCTTTTCCAAATTTGTACAAGCATCTTCAATTTCTGTTGTGTGGTATTACTGTGTGGCAATTACTTAATTACTGGGGAAATGGTGTGTACCAAGTTCATGTAATACACACTGAAAACTGTCTGTTTTTGAACCATAAATAATATAATCAACTCCATCTGATGAGGCAGAAACAAAGTAATGAAAAAAATCTATCCATATATTAAAAATGCTACTGTGGGCATAATAAACTTATCAGTAAACACTGAGCACAGATGATAACCATTGTTGCTTTGGAAAGTGCCAACAAATTCCTGTGCACTCAGGGGTTGGATAAAGAGAACTTAAAACTCCTAAGGCCATTCTAGGCTAGCTATTTTGCTGTGAGACAACCACTTCTTTTTGGTCCTAGCTGCATTTAATGAAGACAGCTTCAGAAGCTTGAGTGAGATCCTCCTTGAACTAAATAGTTTGAATTAAAAGTATACAGTGCTGATATTACACAGTTCCCTGAATATTACAATTCAGTGAGTGCATCAGAGCATGGCAAAAATTGCATTCAGAAGCATGTTGTTCCAATCTAAATTAAAACTTATTAGGGAATGTTACAACATTCTTCATGGCAAAGATAATGAGAAGGATTAAAATGTTTAGTTACTGCAGCCTCAGTTGTAAGGCATCAGGACACAGGATTGACAAGGTTTTTTCCTTCCTTCTAAGAAGCTTCCAGGGTCATCAGTTGTGGAGCTGATCCTTCTGTGCTGGTGTGAAAGAAAGAGTTGGACAGAGGAGTGATTAGTTAGATTGCTGAAATCCTGCTGGTGGAAAGAGACAGAGATCTGGCATCCCTTTGCCAATGATGGCAAGAGAAAGAAAGGTCTGGGCAGTGCTTTGTGATCCAGAAGGTCTCCAGCCAGTCTGAGAAAAACAGGTCTATGTCTAAATGAAGTATCTCCCCAAAGCAAAGGTCCGAAATAGTTCAGTCATTCCCAAAAGACGAAGCAACTGGCCATGCAGCTATGCAGAATCCCTAAGCTGATGTCATCTCTGCTGAGGCCAGCAGCTAACTCAATGGCAAGAAGCACAGGGAGGGGTCAGGTCTTTCTAGTGATATTTTTCTAGCAATGTTGGGTAAATATAGCTCCTTATGATGAGCAGTGACCAACAAACAACAACCAAATGTATATTTTTACTGACTAACTCATTAATTATATCCATCTCTCTGAGAGGAGGTCTCAGGCTGAGTGTGTGAGCAGGCTGGTGTGTGCTGTGCTGGCTGAGGTTTGAACTCTAGCAACTAACTGCAGCAGGCGCCTGAATTAATTTCCTCGCATCCCCTCACATATCCTCTCCTGATCCAAGTGCTTTGACATTCTGGTGTGCTGCCTCAAAGCCACCCAAAGCTGAAACAGCTGAGGAGACACTTGTGTTTGATCCCACTGGCTGCAGAGCACTCACCAGTGCAGGCATGGGGAGATGTTCATCCCTGTACGTTTGCATTCCTCCTCGCATGCCCAGGGTGAGGGCCTGGGATATGGGGCCTTTTCTAGTTCACAACTGATTCAGAGCATAGTGTGGACTGAATCATAGAATCATAGAATTGTTTGAGTTGGAAGGGACCTTAAAAATCATCTAGTTCTAACCCCCTGCCGTGGGCAGGGATACCTCCCACTACAGCAGGTTGCTCAAAGCCCCATCCAGCCTGGCCTTGAACACTTCCAGGGATGGGGCATCCACAGCTTCCCTGGGCAACCTGTTCCAGTGCCTCACCACCCTCACCATAAAGAATTTCTTCCTGATATCTAGTCTAAATCTCCCCTCTTCCAATTTAAATCCATTGCCCTTTGACCTGTCACTACACTTCCTCATAAAGAGTCCCTCTCTGGCTCTCCTATCAGCTCCCTTCAGATATTGAAAGGCTGTTATAAGGTCTCCCTGGAGCCTTCTCTTCTCCAGGCTGAACAGCCCCAGCTCTGTGTGTTAGCAAAATTGCAGAGGGTGCAGCAAGGGAAGATTAGTTCCAAGTCTCTGATTCCATCCTGGCATATAACAGGTGTATCTTTGTTGGGAGAAGATGCAGGTGCTTAATACCTATATGCTTTGCATTTCATAATCAAGGCACAGTAACTGTATATGTTAAAGAGCTGCCATACACAAATACAGCAGACCACAGTGGTGTTTTTTTTTCTCTCTGTTAACCCTCTGGATTTACCATGATGCTGTTCTTGTCACTTTTTGCTGACAGAAGGAGTCAGAGGTACAGTATCAGAGACATGATCTCAGGCTGCAGCTGTACATCTGGCAGTGGAGAGCTCGGATTGCCATCAGCTCCGTCATTGCAACCAGCAAGACAGGCATTGTATGAATGGGTAGCACAAGTCAACATTTTAAACAGACGAGCAGTCCCTGTCATGGTGGGCAGGATCTCACATCCCACCTGGCACTAATTGGCACCTTTGCTCTCACACTCTCCCTCCTTGGGTCTGCCCCACATCACCATGATAGTGAAGCACTGATTAATGACCCCAGTGAAAGTGCTAGACCCTGGGACCAGTGGTGCTGAATGCTTTAGACAACCCCTGGGTGTCAGAGTTGAGGCATGCTGGAGGGGGTTTTCTGCTGCCCTTGAACCATTGATAAACAACAGTGTCATCCTTTCAGCCTCTTGAGTGGGATCTCTGCATGTATCTATGCAAATAAGTCGGTAAGAACTAATAACCAGCCCCTCATTGGCTGTAGCAATAGCGGAGAGTATGTGCATTGCACATGAGGTTGGTACCTGCTGAGAAAACTGTCATGTTTTTTTGTATTTCTTAAGAATTCGATGTCCCCTGCCGATAGTGTTAATAAACCAGAAGGGAATTGCACAGGCAGAGCTGCCAGACATAAGAATGGAGATGTTACTTTAAAGAAAAAACATGTGATGTTGGGATACATTTGCACATTCTGTCAGTCATTTTCCGTGCCTTCTCATGCAATACTAACCAGGTAAAAGCCTACACATGGAGGGAAAATAAAAATTGAAAGAGAGAAGGGCATCAAGACAACTTCTTCTTGTTGCACCATCAGGGTGAAAGGGTAGTAGTCAACAGCTCAACGTCTAACTGGCAACTTGTTAAGAGTGGTTGTCTTCCGCGGTTCATACTGGGGCTGATACTATTTAACGTCATCATCAACAGCCAGGATGATGTGATGAGTACACTCTCAACAAACCTCTGGATAACACCAAATTGTGATGGTAGGAAGTGATCACCACAATGGATGTTAGGGCTGCTGTTCAGAGTGACTTCAACGATCTCAGAAAATTAACTGATAAAAACTGAAGACCAACATAGAGGTGAATCTAGAGCAGAACAAACTCATCCAACAGCATGGGCTGGGGACCAATTGCAGCTCTGTGGAAAAGGATTGGGGACCCTTGTGCCTTGGACTTGGGATGAAAAAATTCAGTTTAGTCTTCAGTTGCCTCTGCTTCTTCACACTATTGCACACCTACTCAGACATTTGTGTGGAGGGATCATATGGTTTTGTTAATCTGCCACCATTACTACATGAACAACTTGAACTGAGGAGATACTTCTGACAGCTGGACTGCAGCCATTGGGGAAATTTGGCAGGAGTGGGGAAGTTTGAGTTGCTTACAGAAACTGCTGAGGGTTATAAAATATGATTGATTTCAATCATTCTGTCTCTCAGAAGGTGTCAACTGCTGGTCCTGAACCCCAGATTCTCATTTCAGGTAGATTAATATGTTTTTCTGTCATCTTCAAGATAACATCAATAAACCGGGACATGGCCATTCTGGCAGAAAAGATAACAAATGTTCCTGTTGTCTTTCCAAACAGGATGTAATATATTGTTAAAATTGTTATTGTTTTTCTTAAAGATTGTCCTTACCTGTCCTTCATCAGTCTGTGCTTTTTTCTCTCAGCATCTGTATGAACCCTCACCCTCTCTTGGTTGCCAAAGGCACCTCAATGTTACTCACTATGGAATGAAGATGTATGTAAATATACACATAAAAGCATGCACAGACAGGGGAATATCATCAGCCAGGCCTCTATAGCTGGCTACCCCAGGTGCTGGGGAGCTTTGAGCCTCAGCAAGTTCTTCAGGGAAGAAAGTGGTGGCACTTACAGCAGTGTAAAGTTCATTCCAGGCCTCTGCTGAGTGAGCCTTGACTCTCTCCCGAAAAGGAGAGGTACCGGTGTTTGAGGTTCAGGAATGGCAGGCCTGAAATCTGTGATGCTGCTCCAGTACAGTGTGCCCACATGAGTGCTGCCATCTCCTGGGGCTCAACCCACCCCAGGAGGCCAACATGGCTCCAGTCACCACCTTCCCTGGGAGCTGCATGCAGCCCACTTGCAATGGTGTTTATTCAGCTGTAGATGAAGGCTACAATAACAAGTAGTGTGAAGCTCATTAACAACTTGCAGAGACTTGAATATTTCAAAAGCAGTGCTACAGAGGCACCAAGTACCATTTAAAAACAGTCTGAAAATCTTTCTGCTCTTCCCAAGCCATCCTCCTCTCTCCTTTTTATTGACGTTTCCTCTACAGTGGTGCTGGGCACTTTTGGGGTCACTGCTCCTGCTCTCCTCTGGTGTTTTCTGAGCTATTTCTTTGAAGTGGGGCACAGAGGGACCTCTCCTCATGGGCCTTGATGTCCGGGTTGTCACTCATAGCTTCGCTTTCTTGCTGTCCTCTCCTCTGTGAAACAAGACTGCTGTCCCCTGAGAGCTGCCAGGCATGGCTTGTCGCTCTCCCCAGAAAAGCACAGCTATCGTTTGTGCTCATAAGGAAATGGCACTTCTAATGGCAGCAAAGAAAGTCCACAGGAAAGGGAAGATACAGAACACTAACTCAACAGAGTCCAGAGACATGGGCTTGCTCTCTGCCTTTAACCTCTGCATTGGTGGTGAGGACCAGGTGGGCATTAGTGGGGGCTCTGCAAAGGATCCCCCCATTGTTTGAAGGAGCTGCTGTTATCCTGAGCCAGATGTACAGGCCAGCTCCTGGGTAGAGTTAACACCTTCACTGCAAGTGAGGCTCCAGCTCTGCAATCCTTGGTATCCTGGGAACAGCAGAACAGAGGTAAAGCTTTCCCCAGTTACTTTCTTTGAAATCATCATTAACTGACAGCTCCACCCAAAAAGCTGTTCATACAGTTTCTTCCGCTCGTCCCCAGGATGGGGGATGCCCATTGGGAGTCAGGGGCTGTCTGCTCACAGCTGCAGCCTGCCTGCATCTGCCTGCTGTGGGGCTGGTGGGGAAACACTCCACCTGCTCTTCCAAATGCTGCCATTGCCCTGCCATCCTCCCCTCTGGGGGAATTCCCACAGCCAGCACTTACCCTGAGCTCTGTTGTGGTGAGCTTGCCTTTCATTTATGGTGTTAAAAGCTTTCTAAGTATGTTTTTTTTCCCCTTGCAGTTTCCCCTAAGGTAAACACCTCAATTTCAGTCTGAGTCATATCTCCTTATGCCACTTATGCTGACATGCTGGGCCAAGTGGTGTGAAGTACCTGTCTCTGGATAGATGCATCCCACAAGCTTGAGAGCCTTCAAAGTGATGTAACGGCCCAGGAGCTGAAGCCACACAGTATTTTTAAGAATGAGATAGAGGCAACAGCTCATCATTAGCATTGCAGTCATGATGAAATGCTACAGTGGTTCCCAAAATGCCACAGAGCAGGCATTGCTTTCCCATCCAGCTCTTCGTGCCTGACAGTGGGGACATCACTCATAGGGTGTCCTTTTCTTTTGTAGTATTAGCTGCTGTAGCTGCTTCATGGGACTACTGGCAGTCCACAATAAATTATATCAGCCTTCAGGTAGCTGTGATTAATCACAGGGCATGGTCTTTTTCTGGGCAGTATGGGATCAACAGTGCACAAGTCATGTGGTCTCTGACTGACCATGAACTTTTCTTGATCTTCTCTATTTCACTGGTCTTGTCCACTGAAAAGCTCCTCCTTCCTTGGTTTCCCTTGTTTCAACTTGTCTTTCTTAGTCAAAAGCTTACTTATTCTCTGCAAAGTCACCCTATAAATGTGTTGCACTTGGGTCCCTAATGGGGGAATTTGAGGGGAAATGTCCAGAACCCTGGAGGCACCCTAAGTGCAGCCCCACAGAGGGTGGTGAGACACAGCACCTGCTGCTTTGCTCCTCTTATTGGAGTGAAAGCCCAACTATCCTCTACCACCAACCCTTAGGAAGGTCTAGAAGAAGGAAGCTCCCTGTGAAAGAAGTACAGTGAAGAGGAGAGAAAACCATGTCACCACCAAGAAAGGCAGGTGGGCCTGTTCTGCTTGGGTGTCTACACTCAGCAGCAGTTCAGTGAGAGCAAAACTTGATGTAGCCAAACTGTGCTAGAAAGTGAATATTAGGAGTCCAGTGTCAGGGAGGTGCTGCCTTGGCACCTACCTGACATTGGACTCCTAATATTCATTTTCTAGCACAGTTTGGCTACAAAGCCTTGCTTTTCTCATCTCCGGTCCCTGAGCCAGGTCTTCCCAGGAGCACCTCGGTCATGTGCAGACGAGGAGCTGGTCCACGCTCTGCCTTGTAGTAGCTGTGGACTCACAGCAGCTCTTTTCCAGCCCCGTGCACAGCCATCTCTGGCTGTAGACTGAGGAGCAACAATATTATTACATTAGATCAATATTACACAAATTAACTGTGTTCCCAAGGTCTTATTTGGAGAAGGACTGAGAAGATTTTCATACTGGCTTGTGTTTCTCACAGCTGATCCCTCACAGTATGGTGTTTTCTCTTGGTTTTTCACCTTCCTTTTGCAGCTGCCAGATTTTCTGAACTACCTCAGAAGCTAATTGGCCTGGATTTTGCCTTTCTCCCCTTAAGTAGACTTAGTAATGATTTTCTTCTCCTGTGCATGCCAGTGTGGCTGCAATGGCAGTGCTAAGCCCACACATGTTGCTCTCTTAAGTTTGTCTGCTGTGTGATGCCCTTTTTGCAAAGGAAATAGAAAGCATTTTAGCCTGTCAGTAACCCAGCAGGTGTTCCCGGGGTTGCTAGCAAGCAGAACAAATGGGAACCTCTTCTCTTTTCTTTGCTATTTATTGCTATTATTAAGGAAGAACATTTCATGTTCTTCCTTAATTTAGAGGAAGTGAAGAATAAAATCCAATATACAGAGCCTATTTTGTCACTGTATATTCACATGCCCATGACACTGCTGATGATCAGTGACAAACTGAGTGAACATCTTAGAGACATAGACCATATTATATCTTCTTTTACCTACAGAGGTCCTCTTATCTTCTTGGACTTATTTCCTGAAGCTTGTTCTCTCACCAGATCACCCAGCGTCATCCTCATAAAATAGGTTGTCAAAATGGGTGACATATATTGACTTCTAGAAGTCAATGCCTGTTGTTCTCCTGTAACTGTAAAGGGTGCCCATGCACCCTTTACAGTCCCATGCAGACTAGCTAGGAGTAAACCTTAGATCCCTAAAAAAAGAGAGGTGAATTCCAACCTCAGGTGCTCAAACCTGAGTGTTACTCCTGGGCCAAAGAGAGGTGGCTGTGCTACCACCAAGGAAATACAGTATTGGGCAGAGCTAGTGAGGAACTGGTGTTTTCCCTATCTTTCATCCTTTTGTCCACATTTGACCCTACCACTCCTCCCTTTGCTGTATTACTGAATAGGTAGCCTCAGGGGAGCTGCAGCCTAGAAGCCTGATGCTTGGAAACTTTTTAGCCCAAGGGTCCTGTTTTCCTGCCCAATATCCTTGCTAAACACTTATAGCTGCTAGTTGAAGGAGTTACGAGCTGTAACACCGTGTCCTTCCAGCCGTCAGCAATCTCAGATCTTTTCGCAGCTGAGTACTAGAAACACTAGACAGTAATTTGATTTTGTGATGTTTCGGTGGTGTTTTGTCATCATTATGCAAATGATGGCAGATTTACCTCCCATTCCTTGAGTTATGTGCATCAGATATTTGCTGAGCCACTATTTTGCCTATTAGACACTTGGCTGTGGGCTTGTCCTGGGTTCTTCCTTGACTCAGTTCCCACATCCCCAGTGAGAAACTTGGTGGCCCCATGGGGTACCTGGTAGCTAGCGGTGCTGCCAAGGAGCCTGTGCATGCATGGGGCCATGGGGGTGGCTGGCTCCTAGGGCTGGAAAGGCTATAGGCCTGTGGGTGCTGGAATCCAGGTCCCTGCAACAGGCAGGGCAGTGGCACCCCTGGGGCCATACAGTGGGTATAAAACACAAACAAAACCAGGATAGGAAAAATAAGTAAGCAATGAAACGGAAAGCTTATCCTAAGGAGGTGCTGTGATGGAGCACTGATTTTATTCACATATTTTTTTCTCTTACGCTCTTCTACATAACAATTCAATTCCTTTGTCCTTACCCTGCCAGGACTGGGAGAAATATATTTTCCATGCAGCAGCTCCTGTAGGGTTTGGAAACATGCTCTGTTTTCTTGCTCCCTCCCCGCCTCTCAGTGCTTCCCGTGGGCCTGATCCTGTGCCATGCTGTGAATCTGGGCGCTCTGGGAGGTGAGAGTCAGGGTTCCCGCCCGAGTACCAGCAAGGCAATGCAGAAACATTGTGTATCTTTAACGAACGGCAAGACAGAAGTAGGCTTTGCTAGGAATAGTCTTGTGACGCAGATTTCTGATGTATATTTGGCACATATCTGCTAAAATAGTTTAATAGATATTTGCCATTAATATACTTCTGTTTAAAAAAGGGGGGGGGGGGGGATGGAATAAAAGGAGATTATTCTTGGAAGCAAATCTTACACTTTTCTGCGCTTCTCCACCGGCTACTTTGTTCTGACCCGGCTGAGGCTGTGATCTCACTGAGATGTTGGCCAGGGACCAGCTCATGAGGCTGGCTACAGCTGCAGCCTCCCAGAAACAAACACCTTGAGGAAGGTGGAGGGGTTGAGTCTGCCCACCCCTCTCTGCTCCTTTCAAGCTCTGAGTGGGGCAAGAACCAGGCAACACAGCACCACTGAGCCCATGGGTGCGGTGGTAAGAGCTGGGGGCAGAGGAGCTGCAGCAGGACTCTCAAGAACACTGTGCCCTAAGTATGTTTCCCAGCTAAACTGGTGTCTTTATCATCAGTCCCACAATGTGCCAAGGCCATACCTTCACTCAAGAAGTAGAGATTTGGTGTTGCAGTGAACTTCCAGAATAGTTTTTGTTCCTTGCAGTTGCCTGGTTGTCCGTGAAGATGTTGATGGTGGTGCTTAGGCATTAGCCTCATGCAGAAGCAATGGATCAGCAGTTTCAGTGGACACCCTGGTTGCACAAGGGGCTATATAATGGACATTCCTGTAAATGTAGTATGGTCTGGATCCTGCCATTTCCCTAAGAAGACTGAAAAGAAGAAGAAAAGAGGTGTAAAACCTTGTTGCAATGCATTGTGCAAGGCAGCCAAAATCCCTTTTCTTTCTCCATTTGCTCTGGTGTTAAGGGACCCCACTCCCCCACCTGCCTTCCACTGCTGCTTGTCTCTCCATTGGCTTAAAGCCATAGGGTTTTCCTGCTTAGAAGTACTTCTGTAATAGTACCTCTGGGAGGAATGGTAAGCACAGCTGGATCCTGCCAGTGTTTTATGCACAGGCACTTATACATATACATACACATGCGCATTTGCGTGGCTGTTTGGGGACAGGGTGTCCTGTCGGAGACTTTTTTTGCCGTGTTGCCCTTCTCCTCCCCACCCTCTCCCTTAATATCAGCCCCCCCTTCTCCCATTTTAACTTAAAAGCTCTTAAAATACTTAGTTGGGAAGGAAAAAAAATTGGTTTTGTGTGAGAAACACAAATTTCAGCCTGTAACTAAACGAGTAATTGCACATGTGCCATTTGCACATGACCTAACCCAGAGTTTCTCTGTGTTGCCAAAACAGTCTTTGCTGTGACTGATGTTCTCAGCTGCTGTTTTGTTTCCTTAAAAATCTGAGCCCGAACGATGCTTTTCAGTCCATTTGGGAGCTGCCAAGGGTCAATTTGAGAAATGCCTGGAAGCTTAGAGTAGGGGGAGATTGCTGCTGTTGTTTATACATCTTTGGGCCAATATTTTCAAGTGCATTTAGAAATCTAAGAGTTTAGAGCAGGTATGTGCCTAGGGCATTTTCAAGACAACCTGTGCTTCTTATTTGTAAATCACAATCTTTAAGTATTTCTGAAAATCTGTCCCTAAGTTGCGGTCTGAATGAAAGCAGAGCTGTCATGACAGGCACTAGAAAAGCTCTCAGTGATGTCTGGGTGCAGCACCATGAGGCACACCAGCAAAATCATTTCCCTGTGGAGTGGCACAGATGACTTGACTTTGGCTTGCCGGGATGAAGTACCACACCAAGGCAGGCAGAGAGCAAGGAACGGGGAGGGGAAGGCTTTTATTGATAATCTGTAAAGGGAAAAGTGTTTTGGGTCAGATCAGAGCTGTGGTGTTCCCTGACATAAGGCTGGACAGGAAGGGCAACTACATATTTTTAAAGATAAACAACCAGTTCACCAATTAAGCTGGTGCCTTAGCAGAGCAAGCACAGCTGTGTGTAGGTGGTGGCTTGAGAGCAGCATGGAGATCCCTGCAAGGGGAAGGGGAAACCTTCGTCCTGCTGCTGTTTTTCTGGTCTCACTGTGGAGGGAGGACAGATCTCTCTGACTGGCAGGCTCACTCCTCCCAAACCTGCAGCATGGTCACTGTATACCACCCAAAAAAAAAAAATGGGAGCCTCTCTGCTTGCTAGATCCATGGATTGCTACCAAAGCTGTTGTGCTTGGCAATCTTTCTTCCCTCCTGCTTAGTACCTGTGCCCATACTGCTATCTTCCCAAATCCGATCCCATTTGCCTCACTGAGGTATAGCTCCTGGTGATGTCTTTCCTTCCATTCTTTTATGGGAAGGGTCAGCAGCCCCTTATGTGCCTCAGCTTACTCTCTTTTTTAGAGAAAAAGCTCTCACGCCCCAACCCCCTGAGAATTGCAGACAAACTGTAGTTTCCAGTTCAGAGCACGCAGAGACTCTTGAAAAGCCTCCCTGGCTGTTTGTCTGGGGTTTTGTTTGGAGGAGGCTCTTGGGATGTCGGGGAGCATGGGAGGAAATAATGGCCCCAGGTGTTACATGAGGAGCTCTGAGCTGGGCTCCATGCTCGGGATGCACTCCACAAAAATGGAAAATAATTTGGAAATTATTAGCATTCCCAAAGGCCAAAATCCTGGAGTCTGGTGAACAGCTGCCAAGCCGTGTGCTAAGGGGAAGGAGTCTTGCTACTGAGTGGAAGAGAAATTGTTTCACCACTGTTAGGTCAGCCCAGGGATCAGGGAGAAAAACAGGTGCCCTATTTAAGCACTGCCAGCAAGATTTTTTACATCATGGAAAGGGAAGCACTGATTCAGATTACAGCATTGCTGACTGAGCCTGGGCCTCTGAGAGCACCTCTAGGCCAGCCACTTTTTGCAGTGGGATGAGTTGCCTCTGATGTCCCTCAGCCGTGGACTTTTTCCCAGTTTGAGTCGCTGTGGAAAAGCAAAATATCCCTGTGAGCTACTTGAGAGCGGAGAGGCTTATCACAAACACACTGCCCTGTGCTGGGGGTGTGGGCAGGGGAAGACACAGCTCTCCCTCCCATAAACTCTTCAGTGCAAAGCGAACAGAGAGTGACATCCCACACTGCCCAAGCGAGCATCCTGGGGAGCATGTGTCAGAGGATGACTCTGCCACATGGCATCTTTTTGGGCAAAGAAACTAAACCTTGTGCCACCTGCAGCTCTCCCAGAAGAGCACTGGCGAGAGGCAGGATGGGAGGAACGGGCAGGAGGGCACTCTGCCTGCGGGGAGAAGAGAAGCCTGGGAAGAGAAATGGGCTTGTAGAAACACACTCACACTGGTGGCGGGGAGACATGGCGGGGAAAAAAATTAGTTTGTTGAAAGAGACAATAGTCAACTCAGCAAGCAGCAAGGAGCGCAGAACAGAAAAATCCAAACCTCTCTTCTTTTCAAGGCGCAAGCCAGCTGGAGAGGAGTTGCAAAGCACTGGCTTGGATGTTTCTAGTAATGAGTATTTTCCTGCTGCCAGCATCCTGTTGGCTGACCAAGGGGAGGGAGGTGGGAACGCAGCCCCCATGAAGAGCATGGGCCTTTTTGTGTACCTGGCTGCTGCACGTGACAGATGATTTTTGCAAGGAGGCAGAGAGGCTGCAGGAAGCCAGGAGAAACAATGAGCTTCTGCTTTGCTGGTGCAACAGCTTGACGAGTGATGGAGAGGAAATGTTTCGGTGACAAGGGCAGGGTGAGCCACAGGCCAGAGGGCACATTTTTCATGCTGTGTTGAGTTTCTGGTGTCAGCGCTGCACTTGCACAATAAAGCTCAGCACAGGGCAGTGCCTGGTTGGTGGGGTCAGCACCTCTCGGCAGGGAGGCAGGAGGTTCCCAGTTTGAGAACCAGGGAAGACTACAGGAAAAAAAAAAGCCTTAGGAGTTGTCCCTAAGAAGGGACCAGCAGCCCCTGTGAGAGGTGGCATTGTGCATCCTTGTGCATAACCGAGCTGGAGATTGCATAGCCCCAGAAATCATCTTCCAGCAGAAGGAAGAAGGCAATGCTGAAGCCCCACTGTAGGTCTGGAGGTGGGTTCAGTGCCTGTCTGAAAATTTGACTCATGCAGAGGTACTTCACGGGGAAATAAATGCTTTGGAAAGTCTAGCCTAAATTACAAGTGCCCTTCTTCCTACCGAGCAGAGCTGAACTTCCCCACTCAGCTTGGGGTGGTATTATGAGGGTGAAATCGTTGACATTTATGAAGTGCTTCAAAGATTAAAAGAGATGTTAAGTTTTACTGGGCCAAAATCCAAGGCCCACACTGAGTTTTCCCTGAGCTGTCAGACACAAATCTCACACGGGGGGGGGGGTTTGTTTACCACACACCACTTGTAAGCAATGCAAAGAGCTGCCCCCCCCAGTTCCCATACCCACCCCCCTGCTGCAGCCCCGTGCCCTGCCAGCTCTCCCATCTCAACTCTTTCCCGGGCTGGCTGTAAGCCAGAGCACCGAGATGATCCCAGTTACAACATCGCAGAACTGCCGCCTCAAAAAAAAAAAAAAAAAAAAAAAAAAGGGAAACCAGGAGGCGAAGAGGAAGCTACACGAGAGAGAGGGAAGACCGATGCAAGGTTTGCCGTACATGTTTATATTGTCATTTAGGATACACATTGAAGTAGCCCCTGAAGCACCTTTTTTTGACTGGGGCTCCTGTGGTGTTCAGACCTATATCAACACAAGCCATACCCTGCCTGGTCCCTTGTCCAAACTGGCAGAGGAGGCAAATGATGGATACGTGCATGGATACATATGTGGGTACATGAGGGAGTGAAGGAAAAAAGCATCCATCAAAAAGGAAAGTCAGGGGCCTGGAGCACCTCAGCATTGTCAAATTTCCTACAAGTATTGCAAGTTTTAAATTGCCTTCACACACCCCTGCCTGCTTGAGTGCACAGAAAAGACAGAAGTGGCTTCAGAAAAACTGGCTGGATTATAGTCCCTATGTGGCCTCCTGCCTTATTTGCAGTTTGTCGTGTAAGCACTGTTGCCAAGCAGGAGCTATTCATTTCCTCCAGGCTTTCTATGGGACTCATCACTATGACATGGGAGGACTTCAGACATCAATTAAATTCTCTCCAGAACAACTCTGTGAGGCTGAGGAAGGGGAAACAAAAGGAAAAGCTTAGTGGCTCTGAGGCTCCTCTCTTGCAAACGAAGCCCAAGTTAGAGCACAGAAAACAAGGAACTGTGATGACCTTTGAGTTAAGTGACTCACCCAGCTTTGCAAGGGAATCTTTTGGCAAAGGCTGGGCTAACATCTAGTGCTCCTTGGCAGGATTTGGATCAGTTAGCATGCATGAGATCGCTCCTTCTCCTCCTGGAGTCTCTTCCCTCACTACACAGCTTCTTCATCAAAAAGACACTCCCTCTCTGCCCCACCATGACACATCCACAAGGTGTCCATAAACTACGTGCCACAGAGACTGAATGTTTCTAAAGACTGTATGCAATTCATGAGCAAAGAAAAAAAAATCAGTACACATAACCACCCTCT
Source organism: Scolopax mira (assembly GCA_004320125.1). NCBI lineage: Eukaryota > Metazoa > Chordata > Aves > Charadriiformes > Scolopacidae > Scolopax > Scolopax mira. The sequence continues at coordinate 156,022 of BJBW01004845.1, forward strand.
AGACTTTGAATACCTAGAGTTTATGCTTCAAATTCCTTTATCTGTACTGAGAGCTATATGTGGGGAATGTGCAGTGGGGAACATGTGCAGTCGACTCTACAATCTTTTTAGTTCTTCTGCCTTCCCTGCTCCTTCTCCTGTTTTGCTTGAAGTTGGGCAACACCCTCCATTGCATTGCCCACACCCAGCAGTGACAGCAGTGAAGTTTTAGCTATGCAACTTGGGGACATCTTGCTGCTCCTAAGGTGAAGAGATACAGTACAGCTTGCATTGCTCACCAAAGCTTTCACCTGCCCCTGGGCAGGCTTTGCCTGTGGGGAGACATCTGTGGCATGTGCCAGAGATCATACCCAGGTGCTGTTGGGGCATGCAAAATTTTTTGTGTGTGTAGATGATTGAAGGGTGGTATTTGAGCCCATACCCTTGCCTTGTTTCATACACTAGCAAAAAGGTGGCTGGAGAGGCCAGGAGAGACAAGCTTCTCATCCCTAGTGACAACAACCCAAAGCAGGATGCTATCGGAGAGGTAAGCATGAGAATAGGGCTTGTAGAGGGTGAGGGTCATCTGCCACAGCCCAGCCTCCTGTTTACCCTTGCAGCACTGAGGACATGTAGTCGGTGAGGCACCACAGCGTCTCGCAAGGTCTTCCAGATCCTCAGAGGTGCAGCAGCTCCACACCAAGACATGCTGCGCAGGAGCTGTGCGCCATCTGCCCCACTGGGGACACATGGAGCAGGGCAGGGGACTCGACATGGGGCACAAGGCTGGTGTAAGGCAGCCAGATGTTGTGGAGGAGGACAGGGCTCGTTGCTGCTTGACAAAGCTGCTGTGAGCACAGACTCATCACAGTGGGAACATCATGCTCTCCCTGGGCTGGACTCTGCCCACAACTAACTGTATTTAATAAGCTTTGTCAAACTGACATTATGGTCAAATTGAGTCAACTTTTTATGGGAATGATGAAATGAAAATTGTCCATGACAAAAGACAACTCCTGCTGCAGGTTTCAGCCTTTGGCTTTGAACTATGTTGCTGTGGGTTCTTTAAACCAAACCAAAAATAGGTAATTTTTAAGTGGAACATTTTTGCTTGGCTATGATCTTTTGAGTTTGGCGTTTCTTTTCCAAAAACAGATAAGATTTTTTTGGCTGAAAATCTCCTTCATTGTGGAGAGAAGATAGGGGCAAGGAAAATTTTAGGACCGAAAACCTCAAAGCATTTTTAGAAATGATAACTCACAGAAAAAAAAAAAAGGCTTATACCATGAAGCAGGAGGTGGTCTCAACAGTAAGTGATGCTACCACATCAAGTTAAATATGTCTAAAATATATTTTATATAGACTGAGTTTCTAGAGTACTAATGTACTTCACCCTTGAGAGAAGTGTGTGTTCTTCAGCAGGAAAGGAAGCAACGGCTAGGAGAAAAGGATGTGAAAGAAGAACTATATGCCTTCTTGTTTTTCAGTCAGCCAGCTCTCCCTGGTCCCTGCAGCTGCCAAGAACTTTTGTATGACAATAGCAATAACAGAAAAACCTGTTAATTATAGATTTTACTGAATTTAAACTGAGAAGAAGCATCTATAGTAATCAAGGTTTGGTAGATGTGTCTTGAATTGTTCTTAATTATTGAGCTCTGCACACCTGCAGCAAATACATTAAAAGAAAAAAAAAATTCCAGCACACTGCTGCTTGCTAAGTGAAACAGCTCTGTGTGGTTTTGCCTTTACAGACTCAAGACAGTGAAACTTCACTGGTTTTGTCTCCAGCCTTTTGCTTCCCAAGATGCCAGTTATGACAGGACTTTGACGCATTCCAGACTCTTTCATACTCTTTAAATAAACTTCACGAGAAGACGCAAAACGGCTTATCATGATGCTTCTGAGCTGTGACCATACAGGCAGAAAACTAGAGCTGAATAGATCTGAGAAGAGTCAGACTCCTTGTGTGATTTGGCAAACAGCAGCTACAGACAACACTCGAGGCAGAGCTGTGCGCATACCTGAAAATCTTTTCTGGGGCTTTGCAAAGACCACCACGATGTGCTGAGGAGCTCTGGCAGCACTGTGCTGTCTCCACACCAGGGGCAGCTCATGGATGTGCTGAAGGACAGAGGGAATGAAATCCTCTGGAAGATGGCTCTAATCTCCTGAAAGCCAGAGCAAAACTTCTTTGCTCCCGCCAGGAAGGAGGGTAGGGTGACTGCACTTTTCCCCTGCTGCCATGGCCACATCTCCTGGAGATAGCCCTGCTCTCACCTTTGATCTCAGGAGTCCAATACCTAGTGTGGGGTTGTTCCCCATGCAACCAAGCTGTACTCCTGCAATATCTGTCTGGGACAGACAGCACCTTTGTCTGTATCTACACAGACATGACATTAGTGTGAAAATTCCTGACCCAGGACTAATTTAACTGGCTTCAGCAGTGGTAATTGTGTAGCTGCAGTGGCAGAGAGCTTGGTGCTGGCCAAATCAGCCCATAGGGGAATCTGTTGCAGGACAGCAATACAGATACTCTCTTATGATAGAAGTCAAATACATTTCAGGGAAAAAAACCCAGAAGTACAATGTGATAAAAACCAAAGGTTTACAGTGAGGCATTCTCTCCATAAAGCTCCTGAAACAGCTCAAGACAGCATGACAGGCACGTGAACTCCTCATTTCTTCCATTGACAGGGTCACTGTACAGAAAATACATGGAGTAAAAATGGGGAAGAAATGCTCTCAGTAAAAAAAATTGATCTGAGAATAGCCAGGCCTGAAGACAGATTTAGATTCATGGCTCACTTCACTGGATGGTACTGGGCATGGAAAGGCTTGGATTTGTTTCCTCCCTTTTTTTCCAGTCTTTGTTGCTGACAGTAATAGCATTTCCTGAGTATTCATAGAAGCATGCACATACCTTGGTATATGGACTCTTACCTTAGAAAAGAGTTCCCTCGCCTTAGTCTGTGACAGGGTTGGATCTGATTTCAGCCACCCTGGAAACCACCGGGCACCACAGTTACTTCTGCAGCTCTCTCCTGTGATGGAACTCAGGCAAGAGCCTTTACCCTGCAGCACAGGAGGAGAAAGCAAGACCTGGAAGGTGGCTTTGATGGATGTGTCTGTCTTTCTGATTCCTGGCTCCTGAGCCTACCACACCTGAGGTGGGTCAGGGAGAGCAGTGGGGAGAGGGTGGGGATGTTTTGGCTGATGTGTTGATGCCCTACAGCAGTCAGCAATGCTGAGCTTGACAGCTGGGCTTGGTAGCAGGGCTGAGCAGAGGGGAAAGCCATCACCACCTGGCCAAGGACAGCTGCAGAGTGGGTCCTCAGAGGCAACTAGGGAGCAGACTGTGACCTGGGGACTTTCTCATGCTGAATGGCACTTTATTTGCCCCACAGCCAGGGGCAATCAGGAACACTGCTCATGCCTTAAGGAAAGAAGCAAGAATGAGCAAGAATGATGGGTTCAGTGCCTGCTTTCAGCCCAGCACCCTATTTCTATAATATCCATACAGCAGACTTTTCACCTGTGATTGCCTCTTTTACTTCCATCTGTATGCCAGATCATCTTTTATGTTGTATCCATATGGTGTTAACAATGTGGGATTCATGAGAAGAGCTGACGGGCAATGCAGAGATACAATAACTGCATACAAGTATATCATAGTGGCAGTGTGAGGGACTGTGAAAGTCTCTGCTCTGCCAAGTGGGGAACCAGTGCAGCAGTACAATTTGGTATTTCCAGGTTATTTACAGGGGTTGCTGAAAAGCTTGTGCTGGGCTGTGTTATTAACTTGTTCAGATGTACTTATTGAGGAGAAATATGAAGTAAAAGACTGGCACAGCTGGTCATTTGTCTGATTTCTGGTTCCTGAAAACAGGGGAACTGAAATTAGTGTTCACTAGTATCCAGTTTATGGTACCTGTCCACCTCCAGTGCTGCAAAGCTTCATATATCTACTTCCATCATGGGCACCGAAGGGCAATGAAGTGTGCAATGTACAGACTTTTCCACCAGTTAAAAATAAAATTGGTGATCCCACCACTCTTTTTTATGATGATCCTGCTCCCTGAGTCCCTTAGGAAAAAACTAGAAGGAAGAAGAAGTTGTTTGCAGATGCCATTACTGGACAGAAAGAGAAGCTGTGGCAGAGAGTGGGCCAAACAAAAATCACCCAAGACAAAATGCCATTGCAGCCATCAGTACTGGAGATGATGGCTGCACTTGGCTTTTATTTCTTGTCCTGAAGTCAGGAATAAAACCGTCTGAAGGAGGTTCCCAGGGTGGCTCTCAGCAGAAATTTCCTCTGAAGAGCAAAGCGATGCACGGCAGTACCAAACATGCCCATGGTCTATTTTGGAGCTGGCTAAATGCTGAAAATCATGTGGCAGGTTCAGATCCTTTCCCAACTGTGACCCCTTGATGCCTTCTTTCTCCTCCCTTTTGTTCTCTCCTGACTGTTCACCCACGTTTCCTTCAGGCAACACGAGGGCCACAGAGTGGTGTCACTCCTCTTGAAACCTGACTGCCAAAGGCCATGATTAACTGACAGCCCCATCCTAGTGGAACATTTGACCTTGTTGACTATTAACAGTGTATTATGGAAGGAATAAAATCCTGCCTCCTGAGACCACAATCCTGTACCTATAAAAGAGTGTAGCCAGTGAGGATGTCTCCCACCATATAAGTGCGACTTGGCTGACCTATGGGTATTTCTGAGGTGCAGCTGGATGTTGAGCCAAACAGGGAGAGTCACCTTCCTTTTATTTTGCTTCATTTCAGAAAAGAAAGAATTACAAAGACATGAAAAGAGCTTCGAGCTGTCGTTGCACTGACATTTTATTTTGCGAAGCGACATGAAATGAAGGGCTCCTCCCTAGTGCCAGGCCTTTAAAAGCCATGGGACTGGAAATTTATGTGACTCTTAACCCCTCATGTTATTACAGACTGTGACCCCGGATAGTTTAATAAGGCTTTTAAATAGTGGCTCCCCTCTCAGCTCCATCAGAAGGCTGCTCAGGGGAGATAAGGAGGCAGGATTCAGTCACAAGCCTCACATGTGCTGTCAACAGCAGTGGCAGGCAGCTGGGGCCACTGCCCTGGGGGCTGCCTGGTTGCTGGGGAGGTAGAGATTGGCTCTCTCCCAGCTCAGCTCCAGTCAGCACAATCACCAGTGTGCTCTCGAAACTAGGTGAGCTGTCAGCCCAGAGCATGGTTACATAGGTTACATAGGTTGGGCATCCTCTGGCAGACCTTGCTTTACAGGACCATCTTGGCCAGGTCTAGTTTAGCACCCTTTTTGCAGTGTTAATTACTGGGTTGAATCTATCAAGCTTTCCAAAGTCATCTTTGCAAAGAAGAGGACTGGAATGGTACTGTTATTTGTCTCATGTATATTTTTTCAGTGGAAGTCAGATGCTTTGTTTCTTGCGTTTGATATTAAACACATTTAACAAGGTGTTCCTTTTCCCCATCCCACATGGTGCTCTTTGCAGCACAGCCCCTTCACCTTCCTGCCAGCTCACAGGTTGAAGCAGGGAGACATCAGCACCCAAACAACAGAGGAGGAGGAACCAGGCTGCTATTAACCATGCTTGTGTTTCTCACTGAAAAGCCTGGGGCTTTGGGATTACTGTTCCTTTCCTTCGCTCCCGGTTTGAACATTCTTCTCCCTCCACAGCTTCAGTAGAAACCAGCGCTACTTCCCACAGCACAAACAAGCCTCACTTAAATCACAGTCACAAAGAGCCTTGCACAACAATCCCAAGGCACAATGCGGAGTGGTGGGGAGGCAGGGGTGAGCATTGCAAGAAGTAAACGTCTGAGTGGATTGCTGTGGCAGAAGAATACCAAATGCAATGATTTAAGGAGAAAAGATGAGTTCTGACAGGTGATCTGAGCTCAGGCAGTGAGTCAGACTCCCCTGTCACTGGGGAGACTGAGCACCATATGACTAAAATCGATGTTCTAGACTTTGTGATGTAGTTATTGAGATTATTAAGATGACTGGATTTGCCCATTTGAGTGTACAGGATGAAACATATGGTACTAAACAAGCCAGCAAACCAGTCAGGAGGCTGCTACATGAAGGGATTTGTATGTAAACATAGTGGGGCAAGGCAAAAGCCATGCTCTTGTAAGTTAATTTAGCTGCATTTGCTGTAATGACAATGTAATTATAGGAGTGCAATTCAAGAGATTTATCTTTTTAATTAGTAAACTCCCATGTCCTTCAAAAATCTCCTTTCACAGCATCGGAGCCACCTGCGTCAAAGTGCAGCGGGGAGCCCGCGCTTACTCACGGCTCCTGCGCTCGGACTCGCCCCACGCTGCAGAACCGCCACAGCTCCGAGCAGATGGTCCCGCATCAAACGCTTCCTTCCCGTGTCATTTACTATTAATTAATTGGAACATTGTTAGTGTGCATCATAATTTCCTTGGACATTTTCCTCATGTCAGTATATTTCCTTTCGGTGGTACCTTAAATACGAATACCTATAAAGCTGTATCGCCCGACAGCGGAAGTTTCTTAATGGTTATTTCAGCTGAAAAGATTATTTTTTTTTCCCCTGAGAAAACTCAGGGCATTAGCAGTGCTCTATGAGCTTGCTATGCAGGAGCAAGCCAAACTCTAGGAGCTCTGCCAAGAGCCAGAGCCCACCCCTATAAAAGACGAGCTATGCCCAAGCAATACATCCCTTCTTTCACAAAGAAGCAGACGCTGTCAGAGGGACACCATCATTCACATGCACGGGAAGCCAAGAGACACACAATCTATCTGAGTCCTGTCCTGGCCATTTTTTGTGACCCTATATGTGCTTTCTGCCCCTCACCGCAGTCACTGTATCTACATTGTGTGAGAACTGCTGGAAGAAAAGCCTAACAAAACCCTCACAAGTAGCATAATGTTATCACTGCATTTTTAAATAGTGGCTATAAACTTTTCTTATCCTGGAGTTACAAAAGAGTAAAGGTTTGTGACCCCATCTTTGCTGTGTTTCTGGTAGTTCTCATGCCCAGGGCACTGGTAAAGCCAGCAGGGACTCTGTGTGCAGGTGGTGAAGGATTCAACTTGGTGCCTCTATCACAAGAAGCTGACAACAAAACTTGTCAAAGATGTAGAATTGCCTTGGTTAAAATCATGATGATGCTGTTTTCCTTCTTTTTAAGTGCCAGGAGCAGAAAAAGGAGCTCCACTGTGCACAAAGGTCTAACAAGACTATGTGAAGGGTCCTGTTCCAGGACAAAGCAGCACTTGCCTGCCCTTGGGTAGCAGAGGCTCTGACACCTTGTATAAGGCACACATTGTCTCTGTGCCTTGGCTCCCTCGGGAGACCTCGGGGCTGAGCAGATGTGTGGGTTCAAGTTCAGCTCATCCCCACCAGCAGCTGATGGGCAGGGAAGGTGGGCAGGCACTGGCACCCCGTAACTCCCTGAGAGTCAGCTAAAGCCCTTGGAAGGTGGGGAAAAGTATATGAGCTGAATGAAGTGCCTGATGTGGGTTCTTCCCCCAGCTTCACCAGTCGCCAGTTCTGCCTGTGCCCTTACCACCAGCAGCAGCCAAAAAACAAACATTTGCAAATGCCTCCTGACATTAACACTTCCACCAGGGCATTACTGGAGGTGTCCTGCAGGCGCCAGCCTGCTGACAGCACCTGGCCCTTGGGAACCTCTCGGAGCAAAAACACCACTTAGGTGTTGCTGGCACTCAGGCAATCCCTGGACTGGCAGCAGGAGAGCACACAAAGCTGTAAAGATGAAGACATTGCAGGAAAAAATACAGTCCCCCAAGCAAGTCGACATTCAAGAAAAACCTCTAAGCCTCAACATACAGAAAATGCAAATGACAGATCAGACCAGAAAGGTCTTTTGTTTTTCTTCTTGCAATGTTTTTACTTATGGCTGAGATCTCAAGGCAAGCAGAACTAACAACGCAAACGATTATGAGGAATGAGATTATTAGAGTATGACAAAAGAGAAATATTATTTTTTAGGCTATGTAAGATTTTTCACTCATGCTGAGTTCAGCACTGGTTTCAGCACAAGATTTCCTCCAAAAATGATCACACAGACCTGCATCATAACAAAAGGTGGGTGAGCTAACCCACTAATTTCCTCCCCTTCAGGAATCTCAAAGCCATTTACAAGGAGTGAGCAGATGAATGGATGAATTAAATCTTGCATAACCTTTGGGAGGTGGAGACAGGCAACACTATTTTCCCATTTTGAAGGTGGCAATTAAAGCAGTAGCCTGTCAGCAATGGTTTGTTTCAAAGGTGTCAACAAGCAGGAGCAGAGGAAACCTGGCTAACCTAACATGGCTCTTTCTCTCCGAGGGGCATAAAACAAGCCGAGGGCAACTAACTCAGACGAATCCAACTCCAGCAATCTTTTGGCTGATTTTGTATCATGCCCCAAACCATCAGCAACAAGAAAAAGATGAGCTCATAAATGCCTCTTTTAATTAGAAAAGATGCTCTTCCAGGCTGGTCTGAGTAATGACAGCTATATATGAAGTGACCAAGGGTAACTGGTGTCTGTAATTCAATAGATCTGCTCCTTGGGTCAAACCAGCTTACCAGCCAGAGGGGATCTGCTCGCCCAGACGCATCTGTGGTCCATCCACCCCTATCACTGGTAGCTCTCCCCGTCGTGTGTTGCACTGCTTGCTCATGTATCATCAACACCAGCACAAAGTGCTCCCCTAATCATGTGGGAGCATAAGCTGGAGGAAGACATGTAAGAGACCCCCAGTATTTTCATCAGCTTTGGTGTCATGATATCAAAGGGGGTGGTATCACAAGTGTCTTTTTGGACTGAAGTCCACAGATCAATGATGGAGGAGGTAAAGAGGGAGGCAAAGCAGAGACAGAGCCCAGGGCCACACTTCTTGACAAACTTTTTGGTTTGCTTGTTGCTTTTGTTCCCCTCTGCCACCCCCAATTCTTACTAGGACATGGCTATACCTTTCATCAGAAACTTGGCCAAACTCAATGCTATGCCTGAGTTAGACATAAATATCTCCTGTCTGACCATCAGTTATTTAAACTATATTTGAGCTATAGTCTATGACTACTGTGTGTTTTTAAAAAGGCCTTCAAACTAAATCCTGCTTAAATTTGGTGTGCTTTTGATCCAAATGGGAATCCAAACTTTGTCTCCTATTTTTAAGTCTATTTAAATGGGACTTGAATTAACAAAGTGTAATTTTGGGTCAGTACCGTGCCTTATGGTTAACTCTAAGAAAGTCTCTGAGGAAATATTTGTCTAAAACATGAAATTCCTGAGTTCTGTGTACCTCTAGTAGCTAGAAAATTTGCAGTATACTGGATGACACTGAGAAAAGCATTATTCATTGCTTCCAAAAAGGCTATTAAAAATATCCCATAAGAAGATAAGTTGCTTAGAAGGTGTCTGTGTAGGAGAAGATTAAACGTACCTGAGCCAGACAATGTTTCATGGTTAGACCGACCAGGCACTGCCTCTTCTCTTCATAAACCTCAATCCACTATATCATTTCTTCTTTAATGTGCTCTACCTGGCTTCCTGCTGAGGATGATATATGTGCTTTGTGGAAGCAGAAGCTAATATTATTCTGGGGAAGGGAAGAGGAAATAGAACTTAAGCTGATTGTTTAATTTTCATCCAAAAAAAATTGCAGCTTTTTTTTTTTATTATTATTTCAGAAGAAATTGTGGCTTTTCTCTTTACTTTTAGTGAGAATGTGATAAATATAACTCTTCTAAGCTATATTTTGCATAAGGGGATATATCGAAGGGTAAACCCAATGAACCAAATTTGCTTCTGGGAAGGTCATGTGTAACTCCAGGAAAGTATGTGGAGATAAAATACACCTGTGGTTAAATTATCTGGGGAGAGGATTGATGTGCTTACTGAAATCAATGAAGCAGCCTTTTACAGCAGGAGAGGCTGTGGTCTGCAGCCTGCTAAGTGAATCATACAGCTATTTGCAAGTGGTGAAGCAGAGGAGCTCCATTGCCAGGGTATTGCAGTTGCTTTTACCTTGACACTGTACTCAATGGGAACCAGAGAAACGTGGCGGTCAGTCTGTCCTCTGTGGCTTGCACCATCCTCCTGTCAACTGGGAGCAGACCAGGTTCAATAAAACATCAGTAAGAAGAGGTGCTGGGGGAGTTTTAGTGACTTGGACAAGGTGACACAGGGGAGAAATGGCAGAGCTCAGGATGTCTAACCCTAACATCTGCCCCTTAGCCACAAACCCCACCAACATCACTGGTGCTCTGCAGCTCAAGGAAGGCAGATTATAGGACTGAGGTTCAAGCTTGCAGGCCTCCAGGAGTTAAAGTTCTGAATGGCTTTAATGGTATGAGGTCAATAGTGCCAAACTCTTCCCTCAGTCTTTTTTATTCACGTTATTTAAAATGACCAGATTATTAAAACAAATCCGTTTGTCTAAAACAGAAATCCAGGCCTGTGGAAGAGAAGGAAGAGGGAGGAACAGTAAATATTCACAGTGCTTTATTTTCTGAGGCAAGGATAGAGACTTGTTCCTAGACTCTGGTTATAGTCAATGGCCAAAGGATTGAGGTTCAGAGCACTCCCACTAGTTTTCTGCAGCTAGAGGGTGAGATCATTCTGCACCAGGTCAGTTCCCAGCACCATGCCATGTCCATGGGCCACGGTAGATACTGCATCTTCCTCAAAAGGTTCCCCCTTCCCTTCCCTTCCCTTCCCTTCCCTTCCCTTCCCTTCCCTTCCCTTCCACCAGCCTTGTCGGTCCTGCACTGGGTAGTCCTGGCGCACATCTGTTGGACCTCTATACAACCTCCATTTTAGGTGCTGTCTTTAACTTACCTTCCCCTTCAATGACATGGGGCAAAGAGGTCCTATCTGTAACAAGTATTTTTACGCAGAGTCAGAAAGTTATCAGACTGAGGTTATGTTTCAAATGAAAGTTGATTTCTTCTTTTTTGGGGGGGAGGGGGGTGAGGAGTGAGGAAAAAGAGAAGACACCAAAGAGAAAGAGAATGATGGGCAGCTGGTAGATAAGGGAAGCAGTGAAGTGGAAATGAAAGCTTCCATATCATTGCAAACAGATAAATTCATGCACTGCACTAGGATGTCACAGACTGTAATCATAAAAAGAATCAAAGATACATAATAGCACCATTACTGGAAAATATGAGAAAGACTTGAAAGATAAGGTATCATCAAAACTCTCTTACACTGAATATTTTGCCTCTGTTTTGTGCAAAAATAGGCAGGGAAATTGTTCTTTCTGCCCCCTATTATAGGCAAGTTATTGCCCTTTCTCCACATATCCTCTGGTTTAAAGCACAAATAAAGGCAGTACCTAAGATAAAACTATATGACAAATGAAGTCATAAAGCACCATACCAAAAGTCCAATATTAGAAGAACATTTAGGTTTTCAGGGCCGTGAAGACAGCTGCTACAGGGAAATGACAGTGATAAAGTTGCCCTTGGAGTTTTCACACCAGTAACCCTGTGTGTGTGTGTGTGTGTGTGCACGTGCGCATGTGTGCACCCCCCATTACAACACAGACTTCTGTCACTGCACCCTCACATAATTGTTTTGTCAGGACCTTTACGTCTTCCTTTGGAGGGATGGGTGCTGTGCAGCTCTGCAGTGAGCAGTGTACCTGCTCTGGTTTTCTTTCTAGCCTTATTACAGAATGCATAGTCTGGTGTTTCACGAAATGCCCATATCAGTCATCAGGAACTTCCTATGCAACCTTGAACATGCTTCAAGTCATGTCCTCTATTTTTATCTTGAGGGTTTCCGTCCTTATCCTTCTAGAACCTGAGAAACTTTAAAGAGCTGCATATGTGAGTCTGTTTTCCACATTTTCCAGCCACAGAGCTGAAGCAGAGAGAGGAAGCAACTTGCTCAGGTCTGCCAAAATTCAGCCAGAAAGTTTAATGACTAAGAAAGTTTTCAGCAATTAATCTGATTTTTTTTCGAAATGGAAATGCCCAGGTAACATTTTCTGCAATGTAGAAAATGTATGTGTCGGTAGGTACACATAAATGTGCAGGTCTGTGTATATAGGTGTCTCTCTGTAATGACACATATGCTACAAATTCCACCTAAAAGCTGGTAAGTGGCAAGAGCTGAGCTTTTAGAATAGTTAATAAACAATATAAACCAGCAGCAAAAGTAGATTATCTGTGTCCATAATCCTCCCACATTTAGAGAAATATGTGCTTGCTCTGAGTGGATCTACTTTTCCACAACAATAAAGCCTCTACGTATTGACAGATTAGTGAATTAGGCTTTAGCTGAGAGTTATTAAAACATCCCTGACAGATTTACTAATTTCCAAGCTTCTTGTAGACAGACATAAATGCTGAACATGAATCTGCAGTATGAATCTTTCACTTTTGCTTCACGCCTTTCCAAAATGCAGATCTTTAAAGTAACCTAGGTCTCTAGATAAAAGTCATCTCTCCAATGGCCTGATTTTTAACCCTTGGCTAAGATTTGCTATATTCTTGGGGTCACAAGAAGCTGAAATCAGACAGGCTTGGCCAGTAGCTCCTTCCTTTCCACACCAGTGATCCAGTGTGGCTTCCTGACTCCTCTGTGAACCGGCACTAGCAACCTGATGGACAAGCCAGATGGCTCAATGGGTCTTTCCAGCATTTCCCAGTTAAGGTAAGGACAAACCATGTCCTTGAATCTTCTTGCTGCTCAAGGTCTGCGATTCCTCCCTGAAGGGATGGAGCCAAGATGGGAAAGAAGCAGGATGGCTCCCACAGACCATCTGCAGTCAAATCCTTGGGGCAGCAGCTCTGTCAGACCTAGCTGCCCATCCTCCCCCAGCACTGGCAATGCCTGGTGTGGAGTTGGAGGTCAGCAACTTGCCCAGCAGACGGGGTTATAACCCCTAGGCACAGGGAAAGGCACTTGCATGTGGGCTTTCACTGCTTCATGGCTTTCCAGAGATATGAAGCCAGCTGACACTGCACACGTTGCCTGTGTCCCAGACATACCCCCAAGGCTCCACTTTGGTTTCTGTGAAATGCTAGAGCAAAAGATGAATGCTTCCCCAAAGCAAAGATGCTGTAATGGTAAATAGTGAGGAAACAGTTAACAGTGAAAGAAAAAAAAGCTAGTGGTTTTGAAACTACAGGCTAAATGTCAGGTAAGGAGGATGCTGAATTTCTACTTTCTAGGTTGCAAACAGCAGAATAAGAGGCCCACAGCCCACATCATGGAAAATAGTGTGGGTTTGGCAGTAGATAGCTATAATTTAAGAAAGCTCAGCTCTCTATTCAGACCCAAAGATTTCCCACAAGAATAAGGCCTGGAATAATGCCCCTGACTGATGTATGGCAAGTCATTCAGATGAAAGTCCCTTGTGTGGCATTAAAGGGAACACATTTAATGCCATGTGCCACGCACTGCTGCGGGTCACGTGCATTTTCTTCACTATGCATTTCATGATGGCACTTCACAAACAGGCAGGTACTGGTAGAAAAAGATCATGATGATTCATGCTGAAGCAAAAAACCAATAAGCCCAGCGGGCAATAGGGATCCCCAAGTGGCTGGTGTTGCTGTTTGTCAGCCGGGCTGCAGAGCAGTGGTGCAGGAACGGTTATCAGTGATACCCTGGCACACATTACAGCAGTGTAATCCTTTGTCATGGAGACCCAAGTGGACTCTCCAGAGATCTCACTATAAAATCATGTAAGGTTGCTTCTGTGCCCTTGTCACCCATCTCACTTTCCCACTCTTCTTCCTGACTTGAGAGCTGTAGAAAGGAGCTTAACCAAATCCACCTTGGAGGTCTGCTGCAGATTGTCACTGAGGTGACATTAAACCACTTGGAGATACTGCCAAGAAAAGAGCATGAGAAGTGCCTACTGCTGCTATTTTGGTATCTTTGAAGGCGTTAAAATGTACCTTATTTGTGCTAACCTGAACCATCCTGCCCTAATACCGAGAATGAAACTCTGTAATCTGTGTTCACTCTTCTATTTCTCCCTGGGTTTGGCCTTTGGGATGAAATCCTCAGTTGGAATTTTTCCAGTGACCAAAGCCAGGACTTTCTCCAGTGTCTGCTATAATAACCTGTCAGACAATACGATGCATAGAGACCTTACAGTCCATATGAACAAGAGAGCTGCTGGCTGCATTACTATAGTGCACCAAGTAGGGATAAAGCATATAGGAAAATCTGTACCATGCTGGAAACAGAGGAGCTGATTCATTTGTGCCCCCTGTCTCTTCCTGCAGGATGCAGGAATATGCAGTTTCTATGGTCCTCCCCCTCATATTCAATAATTTGGGCTTTGTTGTATAACTATACATAACTATACCCTGATCAGAGCTTCTCACTTGCTTCAAAAGAAATTTTATCTGGAAAAAGAAGAGCTAAAGAGGTCAGAGAGCCCATGGATTGCAAATATACATCCCCCTAACTGCAAGCTGCCCATGATAAGATGGGAAATGATGCCTTTGAAAACAAGCTACCTTCAATTTTTTTTTCGCACATATCAGACTAAAAGACCTTGCACACATTGTAAGAACTGCCAGCATCACTGCACTGAAAGTTGTGTCAGCAGCACTTCTGTTATAAAGCCTCCTTTTTCCCAGGAGCCTACAGTTCAGCTGTGAAATTTCCTCCAGGCTCAAGCTTCCTTTCAAAATGCTAGCTAGGAAGTGATTTTATTTTCATTAGTTTTGGCTATTTTTACAATATAAACAGGAAGGTGAGTATATATAAATTATACCAGAAGGCAAAAAAAAAAAAAGAAAGGCACATGTTTTTATTTAATCCATCTTGTTTTTCTCACTTTCTCACACCTTGAACGATTTACATTTGAAAGAGTATGCCACAGCGGCTGATCACATGTATTGAGGTCTTATCTTTAATCACTGGCTGAAGAAAAGATAAAAATCTGAAAGACTAGGCCAAATTCTGATCTCACAGATCTGCCTTCAAGTATTTGACTGAGTAGGGGCTCTTTTGGTAAATGAAATCAGAACCAGACTTATTGCCTTTCAGAAAACAGTGTCTCTCCTTTACGTAGCATATTTAACCTGCAGCCGTTAATTGGTCTAATGATTAAGTAGCACATTATTTTTCAGACACCCAAGCTCTCACATGTAAATCTCAAAGAGACATTATTTGATTTAAAATCAGTATTAGTGATTTGATCGCTAATGACTTGCTATTAAGTTCCACTGGCATGAAGACAATACAACCTACCCTGGTAACAAAGCATTGTAGATGAGCGTCTCATAGACTTTTAATTATGATTATCAATCTTCTTTTCTGTCTCATTATCTCTCTTGAGTCCATGTGTTAATCTGTATGTTACTCTCTAGATAATTGGGCTAAGTCAGAGCCTGTCCTAAGGAAGCTGCTGTGGTTTTCCATGAGGCTAAAGATCCATAGGGCACGACTCCCTTTTGAACAGGAGATGGATGGATGCTCCTTTGAATATTTTCCCCAGGCTGTGGGTCATCTTAGCCATGCTGTAGGAAGCAGGGCATAAAGATAGAAGTAAAGGCAGGCCCCATTCCCCTCTAACCCTTTATTTCTGTTCTCTGGCTCCAAGTCCCTCCAGCTGATGTCCATCTGTGAGAGAGGGCAGTCCTGTGGTCCTGTACATGTCCCGTGGGATGTGTGGCAATGTCAAGACTCCAGCTGATGAACACACCCATCCTTTGCAGATGTTGCTCTACACCACCCCCCTGCACCTCATGAGGGGTTCTCACTCAACAAAACTTGGGTTTACTAGCACAATGTGGGTGAAGCTTAGTCAGGAGCTACTTACCTCCTGAAGTATGTCAGCAATTTCCCAAAGTAAAGTATCTTCTGGTGAATTGTGGTGGTTAAAAGACAAAACAGATGAAGCAGAACTTGTCCTATATGTTTTGTGGGATTCTTGTGTGTGTCTTTCCCCATCATTCTTTTCTGCTGGCCAATTGCTTTGTCTCCCACTTGCACTTATAGGTACCTTCGCAAAGAGAGAAGAACAGATGTTTAAAGATTCATTCGTAAAACATATGTGCGTTAGAATAGCATTAGTTTGCAGTGAATCACTAGATGTTGCAAATTAGGAAGTGACTAAATGCAATATAGGAGCAAAAATCATGCATTATAAAACATACTCTTTTCATTTATTTGGACAGTTGTAGTTCAGTTTTTAATTATTGATGGTAATACTCCTTAATGTGCTAGCAAATGTGCTGCTTTATATTTAGTAAAAAATGAAGTCTTAGTAAAACATGAAGTCATTACAGCACTCAGCTGTTAATTATTGCTTAGGGATAGAGGGAAGACTACAAATTTTGTGCAGGTTAATGAAGCATGAATCAGCTGGCTCCTACTGCAAGGAATAGCTGAATATCTTATGTGCTAATGTAGATCCACGGATTCCGCTGTCTTTGTTTTTGCGCTGGCTTCAACGTCACCACCTGAAACCAGGCCTTAAGAGATGCATTCCAAAACTACAAAAGGCTGCTGTTAACACGGAAAAATCTGATTTGATCCAGCTCCCACTGAATTCAATGGGACTTGATGAAGAGTTTGTGATGTCCGTATTGAGCCACTAAAAGAGTCAGTGATGTTTCCCTTGTGCTGTTTGGAGAATTAAGAAGTGTAGATCACCCATGTTGCATTCTGTTTTACTAGTTGGACTGATGAAGTGTGCAACTGTTTCCTCCACATTTGTGTACATGTATGGGGGCTGCCCAATTATCAAGAGCACTAGGAGCACTAGCAAAGTTTGGATCCCCTCTGCTGACCCATTCATTCCTCAGGAAGTGGACAGAAACCCTGAGGGACACTCGCTTTGCAATGGTATCTAAAGCTACCACATAAGATTTTGAGTATGCTGCTAAATTGGTCATCTGCTTGGACAAGATTTTTACATCCTCTGTGATAGCATTTCCTCTACTTTACAACTTGCTACCTTTCGTTTAGTGGGGAGGATAGACCTTTTGGTTAAAACAACAAATGAATATTCACAAATGCTTGTAAGAAAGAAAGTTGCTGACTCACATTGATGGTGCCTCTAGTTCTTTTTATTGCCATTTAAAGGAACAAATGGGTTCTAATTTGCAGAATTACCTGGAGAAAAAACATCATAAATACAACATCAAAAATATCTGTGCCCACATAGCACTCCTTCATCTATTTTTTAAAAATTAAAAATACTATGTTAAGTTTACTCCACAATTGCAATTTTTTGGTCAATAACTAATACATGGGAGACAATGCTAGTGCTCATTGTAATTCTTTGGTTATCCTGACCAAAGAAGAAGCTGGATGGCAGCTTTGGTCACAGGTTGTACAGCAAATGATTCTTGGTGCTCAGAGCTATTAACTCTAAAACAAGCCATGAAGTCATGCAAACTCTTGTAAAGAAAGAACATGCTTCTAAAAGGCATTTCCTCTTTGTGGACGCTTCATGAATGGGAACAAAAAGTTGCATTCATTATATAAATTAGTAACAGTAAATAATACAAGGCACTGTAGTCCTGAACACTCATGTTAGAGGGAATGAATTCTGACCCTGTAGGAAAATACTGAGGGACCTTAACCCACAGCCCAGGACTGGAGGCAAAAATGGGGTGCACTCTCTTTCTTCCCTCTGGCACAAAAAGACAGGCAAGGGCTGGGCTGCGTAGAAGGACCACCCCTCTGAAAGGTTTTGTGGGAACGGCTGTCTGCTAACACACGATAGGACTCTCTACTATTAATGGGCACCTTACTGCTCTTTGTTACCAAGACTGTTCATTGAAGGTAAAAAGGTTTCTTTGTGTACTTACCTATCAGGCAGAGAACTCACCTGCCACAGGAAGGTCTGTTCCTCATTATTTCATGGTTTATGTAATGAAAGGAGTTGGTCTCTCCACCCAAGCTGCTGGTAGTGAGGTTTATGCAGAAAGATAAACTGCTTTTCAGTATTGGCGATGATAGTTGGTGATATCACTACGTAGTTCTTGGTTTGAATAGAAATATAATAAATTTTTTGGCAAAATTTCTGCAATTTTTTTCTATGTAGATTTTAAACAATTTGAGAGTGGTAGTACCTCAGAAGAGAGTGTATTATGCATGAAACCAAGCAGCAACTGTTAAATATGTTAATTATTCATATCAGCTGGTGTTTTCCTAATATTTTCCTGCTCTGTGAATGTGTTGTGAATGACATTTCCTATACACAGAGGGATGCTATGAAGAAACCCTCAGCAAAGGCTGAGGCCCCTCAGGCCAGCCTGAACACGAAGCTGGGTCATGCCCCTTTTGCATGGTGGCACCCCCACAAGCTGGCAGTGACCTTGCCTTACCACCTGAATGTCCCTTGGCTGCTGAGGAGCGATTCAGCTCCAGGGCTGTGTCTGGCCCAGCAGCAGTTCTCACTGTGATTCCTGTAAAGGGTTTTGTCAGGGTTCGTGTGCTGCAAAGACTCAGCTCTGGTCAGAATGGGAAAAGCCTGGTTTCCCCCTCTTCCCTGCTTTTCTGCTTTTGCGTATGCAGATGACTTGTCCTCATGATCCTGGGACAGAGCATAGGAAGTCCTGATGGTGCATGTCAACATGAGATGTTGCTGAGGTTCTGTATTTAATCTGTCACCTCCAGGGACATTGCTCCTTGCATACAATGTGTCTGCCTTCTCCTAAGGATCAAAAGCTCACACCAGACAAAATCATGTTGAAATGGTACCTGTTCCTGCCCTCTCCATAGCCACCACCTGACAGACATCAGTCACGGAGATGCGACACATCTGGGACACGCTCTTGAGTAATCGTCTGGGGTCACATTGCAAAGCTTTCCTCAGCTTTGACAAAATCCATCACCAGATAAAAGTCTGGCATTGATTTCCGAGTGAAAGACAAAGTAAAACCTGAGTAAAAGCAACTGCATTGGACATGACCGTGACTATTAACCGAACTAAACCTCTTTAAATTGCTTGTGCCACACTAAAAACGTGCTTAACTCATAAGCAAGACAGACTAGGAAAAAAAAGACATGACTCTTGCCTTATGTTATTTAGGTATCCTAATTAAGTCACTTTAACAGAGCCCAATTAAGCATTGTAGGATCCTAAAGACAAGATTCATAGAAGAACCACTGCATGGGAGCTGGCATTGCTAGCAGTGAATTTGCTCTGGGAGTTGTCGTGGGGGCTGCCTTCACAAATGAGAAGAGGTAGGGAAACATTTGGCTGGAATGTGTTCAGGAAGAGACACAATGACAAAACAAGGTTTCTTCCCCCATCATTACCTCTGCATCAGCCGAGTAGGCAGGGTGTTGTCTGTGCTGCCTGCCATTGGCATGCAGTATCTAATTCATCAGCCTCACTGCAGATGGTGTCATCCCCCGGGACCGCAGCGGGCTTGTGATCGGTGCCAGCATCCTCACGGGGAGAGGGGAAGGGAGTGGGGAGGCTGGGAGAAAGCATACAATTGCTTCTAACATGGGATGCCACGTCCTGTCGCTGTTCCTCTTTGCCTTTCTTCCACACAGCTGAAAAGAGCAACACCACTGCTGCCATTCCAAAAGGCCATGGAGGCAGCTGGACTTCAAAATTACAGTGAACTTTTAGACAGCTGCTGCTGTGCCTTCCACAGAGCAAGAGGATGCTCCAGGGACCGAGCATCAAGTCTTGGTGTTGCAACCGCTTCTCTTTTGCTAAAGCCTTTGTCCTCTCTGGCAGTGGCTGCAGTGGTACTTGGCTACAGAAGAGCAAAAAGCTCTGCACCAGTGAGCACTGGGCTGTAGGACAGGGGCAGGGGTGGCAGAGCTGCCTGCTGATGGACTGGTCACTGCTTAGTGAGGCAGGAGTTTCCCCTGCACGTTCACTTTATATGGGGGAAAGGTTTATATTTTTTATGTCCTTACAAGCAGGACTAGGAGTCAATATAGATATTAAAAAGAAAGAGAGAAATAAACAGCAAAATGGACAGTGAACACTGTCAGGCAGATTTCTGTGAGGCTAATGTAACCAACAGATTTCTGGGTGTTGCAGAGGGCTGGGGCACTGCGAGGAATCGGCTCTCATCTGGGATACTCTGGCTGATCAGGGCACTGCTGTCCCTCAGACACACACCATTCATGCTGTTTGTAAAATGATATATGCACAAGCTAAGAAGTAGCCCCAAGATTGCTAGTTATAAGCTCCTCTGGGGAAAAAGCACTGTGAAAACAAAGGGAAGAAAGTTTCAACTAAGTGATTATATATGTGGTGGGAAAAAAAATAGTCTCATCATTTTAAAGAAATATTTCCTCTTCATCGCCTTCAAAAGGAATTAAACGGCTATTAAAAAGTACCTTGCTTTTAAAAAGGACATTGAGCATTTTGATTAAAAGGAGCTTTTATATGATTACCGCTTTTGTCCCCCTGACAGCATCTGTCTTGTTGACTGCTCAGCATCTGGCGTGTGCTGCCTCGTGTCAAGAAGGCCCTGATTTCTCATTCAGAGAGGGGGTGGGTGAGGGAACAGACGCGTGTCTACATTGGAGAGGCTTTTGCCAAAAGAATAAGGCCACTTTCCTGGCTGCTGCTGCTGCTGGTTGTTTGGCCACAGTACTGCTGGAAAACAACACCCCTTTCTTCCCGCTGCAGCACATGGCCTGGGCCAGATGGCGGCTCGTTGGGGTCAGCTCTCCATCAGCGTGCTTCTGCGTGCAGCGTGGCCAGGCAGGGGCATCTTGGGTTGGCATTCCCAAAATTTTCTTGGATGAGATGCCTTTTTCCTCTTACTTCCGGGCTTCATTGTTTTCTCACGGGTGACGGGGAGGTACGGTGGGTTATCCAAGGTGCTCAGCCTTGGCCCAGCAGTTGGCACTTGCCCTCCCGGGGTGGCCAAAGCAGGCTGAAGCAGGCTGTCACAGAGCACTTGGGAAAATCCCAGCACACCATTTGGTGTGCTCACATCCACCACACACATAGCAGGAGATCTTTGGGTTTTGCAGGATCAGCCTTATTTTGTGCATATTCGTTCCTCTAAAACTATCTTTGGTAATACGGATGATGACTCACACAAACATTAGTCATACTTTGCACTGCATATAATTCCTTGCCTTGCAGAATTTCAGAGTGTTTCAAAATTGATTTAAAATATTCAGTATCTGTGAAAGACTGAGTGGAATAGGTCCATTTCAAGAGCAGCTACTTACTGAAGGCTGAGAGAGCAGCGCCTTGCCTAAGTAAGATAGAAGTCAACTGTCAAGACATGAGTCCTGAATCTCCAACTGCTGGACGATATGCACACTCCTTCTGCATTGAGTCTCATCCTAATTTCATTTTAAGAGATGACACGTGCCAGCAACCCTACTTAGAAGTCAGCAAAATAGTAAAAGAAACCTTGTAGACTCCTACTCCATCATCCCTACGCTTATGAAGTTTTGCTTCGAAACTGAGAATTGCACTTCTACATGCTTTCCCTCTTCCAAGACCCAGAGTGAAGAAAGCTGCTTGTTGTGGGAATGGTTTGTGCCTTCTTGAATCATCTTTCAATATTTAAGGTACACGGTTTCATTAGCTCTCATTATTAAAGCCTTACTTCTACTGTCTCCCTCCAGATTTGAACAGAACGCTAAGTCATATGCTGAAATACAACAGAAGCTTTTCTTGGTTTGGGAATGAAAAAGGCTTTGACCTGCAGTTGATTATAAAACACTTGTGGCCTGAAGGAATGGATGCCTAATGAAACAACAAGTCAAAGTAGAACTATTTCGGCTGGCCGGCCCTCTGCTCTGTGACTCCTCCATGTGACTGGGGACCCATGTAACCTTGATTGCATCTGCTGCAGTGCAAGGAAACAAAACAGGCTAAGGAACCTTCTTGAACTCACTTTTATTTTCACACAACAGCCCAAATAACAAGCAACCTCCAGAGACAATCTCTGAGCTTTGCATGTGGCCCCTGTGTGTGAAAGAAATAGAAGAAAAAAATCCCAGAGGTCCAGCTCATGAAGGAACAGCTGACAAAGCTAATGTTTCTGATGCCATTCATGACATAATGGATACTACAGCTCGAGACTGCTTTTTGATTTTTTTTTAACTATCACTTTGCAAAATATCTTAGGGTTAATTCTGCAAAATTACTGAAAGTAAAAGGAAGAAAATCTTAGATCAGACTTGAAAACCAGATGAAAATGAAGGAGAGTTGTTCTTTTTCAGTATGTCCTGAGTACTTTTAATTTGCATTTGACTTCTTTTACTTGTATAGCACACTCAGATCATGCTTTTTCATGCTTGTTTTCCAGATGACTAGAAGCATAAACTTCTGGTTTATATTAAAAAAGAAGGTGGTATTCTCATTTGTTTTCAATGCCCAAGGCTCCAAGAAACAGAGCACATTGTGAGAGACCAGCAGTAAGATACAAACAATTGGCAGTATTGCAACAGTGATTTAGATGTCTTCTCTCATTTTATCTGCTGTATTAGAGAGCAGCAATCCACCCATCAGAACAAATAGCACAGCTGGAAAACAAGTAATAAAGTGATTTTATTTTACTGAGGTGAGGAACAGTCTCGCTCTTCAAATCATGTGTAGTCATTAGCCCTGCCCATTACAGTGCAACACAGGGAGGGATTAATTTACCCTAATTTTACTCACTTAGAAATGAAGGATCTGACCTAAGGTAGATGTCTAATTCCTTCTGCAGTCAATGGAGGCAGACAGTGACTCATCCCACATACTGTATACCTGGCTTAAAGAGGGATGAGTCAGACAGAGCTGCCTCCCTTCATTGCTGCTGGCCACAGAGGCAGTGCAGACACTAGCTTGGCTGAGAGACCTCGCTTCTGGCCAGGGTGAGGTGAAGCCCTTTGTGTGCTGGCTGAGGGGCCAGACTCCCCCCAGCTCACAGGAACTTTCCTGGTGTCATTGAGCCTGGGTGTCTCCTTCGAGTAAAGAAGTGGAGGGAGCTGCGCCAGCCCATTTGAGCACCTAATGTGTAGGCTGATGTGTATCCTTATGACACACTGGGCCAATTCCCTACATGTCTGGGAAACAGAGCTGGATCCTGAAACAAAGAGCAAAGTAGGCTTAAGAGCGTTTCCCAGAGGAAGCTCCATGGGAGCAGAAGCCACATCAAGCTGCAGGCAGAGAAGTACAGCATTGATGGTTAATACAGGCAAGCAGTCCCCAAACCATCCAAAAAGCAGTCCCCTAAAGCCTGGAGGTCCTCAGTGGTCAAGGATACTATCAAGTATAGTAAGTATACCTCTTGGTTTCAAGCACAATGGGGTCAGTACTTGTGCTCTGTTATTGAATGGTAGCTACTCAGAAGTATTTCAACCTAGCTGTGCTGATGATTGCCTTACACTCTTTTTTTTTCTTTTTTTCTTTTTTTTTTTTTTGCTTTTAGAGGACTCAGTGTGACTACAGCTCTATCAGCTTATTATGCATACCGCAAAACTAATGCTTTTTCAGCAGCTTCAGATGCCCTATTCATTCCATATCCTGGAAAGCTAAAGAGAAACACCTAGTTTGCCTTCTAGTTATCCTTTATTATTACCTAGATTTTATTTCTACCAAAACTGTACCCTAAGAATGAGATTTATCACCAGCTTACTCACATTTTACCACTCACTGAGAAACTGCAATGGGATATTTATGAAAACAGGTACCCTTCTGGAGCAAGGACACATAACAGACACATACAGAGGGGAGAAATCTGTGCCTCAATTGTACATTCTGGCTGACAGTAAACTTCATTGTCTTCTCCCTTCCTCTTAAAGTGGTGTAGCATGGGATTACAGAGTGGCTTGGGCTAGCAGTCCTTTGCTCCATTTTACTAATGCAGCTGCTAACTGCGCCTCTGGAGACTGCCTGAATAAATACAATGTAGACTCTTTTTCCATTTCCATCACTCTGGATTGGAAGCAAGTGACTGAATGAAGAGAAGAGCTGTGGGTAGGAAACGGAAAATTAAATAGATCAAAAAGATGTAGAGGAAATAATGGAGAATTCAAACAACATTGCAGAGGTCAAGATGTAAAATCAAGGACTGGGATTAGATCACTGGAAGGGAGATGCTGCAGAAGACACCTAGATGAGTGGATGCGTGAAAACCCTGCAAACTAAGGAACATCCAGGGAAAAGCTGAATTGACATAGGGACTTTATATGCAGACAAATAAGAACCTCAGCTTGTGAAGAAAAAATATATAAGCAGAAATGAAGGGTAATACCGCCATACTTCCTGATCTGTGAGAACGCTCGAGGATGAGGAAAACAGAAGGAATCTCTTCTGCTGGTTTCAAATCTGACTCTAGGTAGTGCCTAAATTTGTAATTAGGTCTCAGAAGGAAATTTATTCCCAGCAATTAATAAGAAACTATAAAGATAGCCAGAACAGGCCAAAGTGAAGCCTGTTTTGGAAAGGGTTTATTAGTTTACAAGGAAACAGTTAAGGTGTCTACCCAGTTTGACCCTTACTGAATGGAACACAAATAAATAACTGACTTGCCTTTGGGACAGCATTTCCTCCAGAAAGGCCTTAGCTATCCGTCTGGATCCTTTGGGGTGTAGCATCAGATTCCCTTTGGTGACCATTGCCCTGTTGCTGACATTCAGCTAATGAAGAAGAGTTTTTTAATAAGTTTTCATGGGCTATTTTAATTCACACTCATAATAATTTCCAGTGTGATTCATGTGCTGGCACAGGAAACTGGAATCCCAGAACAGAAAGTTTTGCCTCTCTTGAGTCGGGCATGAAGAGACTGGAGCCTGGACAACGGGGAACAGGCAGCCTTTCACTCGTGTAATGCCAGCCGGAGGAGTGGGTGACACTACTGGGAATGAATTTCTATTTAAAAAGCATAAATTGGTGTAACGGAACATGACTTTTTGAAGGATCAGAGACATAATACAGCTCAGAAGCTCTCCATGTGCTGAAGGGAAAGACCAGCAGAGGAAAGAGAGAAGGTCCCCTCCCAGGCAGCCACCCACAGCTGCTGGCTGCAACCCGGGCGTAGTGACCGCATCCTTGGAGCGAGCACAGGGCGGCTTAACTGGTAATAACGGGAGACGCAGGCAGTGGGCTCTAACAAGCTGATTCATGTTGCCGCTTAATTATCTGCAAATACAAGTGCAACTTAGAAACTGTGAATGTAATACAGTCCCATTTCAAGAAGATCTGCATAGTACGAGCACTGCATGTCCCCTTTAGGAATTTTCCAAAAATTTTAACTTAACCTGTATCAATTTCAGGCTTTCTAAAAAGAGAGGTTTTTCCAATTTTTTTAAAATTTTGTTTTGCTGTAATCTACTGGATTCTAATCCCATGATAATTGAAATGTAAATATGTGCAAAGGCTACAAGTTTCAAAGCTCCTAGTTCTGCTCTCACTAGAGGTTGGTACAAGTGACAACAGTTTTGCCAGTTTATTAGCTCCGTCAGCCAGGGGTGTTACTCTCCCATCTCTCCTCACCATCCTGCCAAAAGCTAATGCAGACACAACTCCTCCAGCAAAAACACTTTTGACAACATGTTAAGACTAAGTTCTGGTAACTGATTTGTTCTACCTGAAAAGGACTGTTTGTACGTGTGTGTGTGTATGTCTCTGTGTATATGCAGGAGGGGGGCCTGAATTAGGTTTTCTGCTGACTTTCATCAACTGCTGTCAGTTCATCAAGATGTGCTGTTCCATAACAGAGAGCTGGTCCAAGCCTGCATCCAGATGCTCTTCATCTTCATGAATTTTAGAGACTAAATGCAGACCTATCTTTTGTGACTGTCTATAATCTGTGTTCACACCTGTTACTGCTAAAACAGAACCCAGTTCTGCAATCCCTCCATGGGAAGTAGGACTGTGTCCAAGGAGTCAAGCCATAGGTATTTTATGGCAACATGAGTAAAGGGGGCAGAAACATCTTGTAGTGACAGATCAGCCACTTGCCTTCTTCACCCATCAACATACTACATTAAATGCTGAGGTTCTAATGTTGAACCTGGATTGAAAGTAGGGAATGCACAGGCACATAGCTGTGAGTTATAGCTTTATACTGTGAAAAATGTCTTCCACACTTTTTAAATCTTGGGTTATCGCTTCAAGAAACACTGAATATGGTGGCAGGAATGTGGTATTATGAAAGTAAAATGGGAAACATGCTGTATTGCCCTGGTATCCATGCAACCTTTGCAAAAAGCATCATGAGAATAAGTGACCTTCTGTCACTCGTCACTCCTTAGCCAGAAGTTAAATTTGGAATATACCTAGGCGTCCTGCAAGGATGGGGTAGGAGGCAGAGAGGCATTCTACATTCTACTCAGGTTTTGTCCTTTCTTTACCCTTTCTTCTTTGTGTTTACATGAAAAGGATATTGATTCCAGAGTGACAAAGACAAGAGGAGTCAAAGCTTCCTTTTGTTTTTCTGTAGGGAGGAGGTTACCCTTGTTTCAAATCCTATGCTCTTGGTGCATTCTCCTCCTCTTCCTGTTGCCTGGGAAGTCAGAGATTTAGCTGCGGGTTGCATTTACACTAATGACTGCTTTTCTTCCCCTGCCCCCCCCTCCAAGCTTACTAAGCTTTTTCTTTCAGCATGACCAAGAAAGCATGAATGCAAATAGACCTGAAGTTTTTTCCCCCCTTTCATTTTTATTTTGCCACTTTTAGAAGTCACTGAAGAAAATAGTGTCATTCTGTTCCAGAAGAGCTTTTATACCAAGCTGACACTGTACATTTCAATATGTATTACTTCCTCTATCATTTGCATTTTAATGTTCCAAACCAATAATCATGAAGCCTTGTGTGAAATGTAAAATAATGATGGGGAGAAACTTGCATCTGATTCTAAACCTTGCTGAATTACAGCTAGAGGTGGCAGCTCAGTGAGAGAGCCCTCTAAGAAATTTATTTAGATAAACATAGATCTTCTGAGAAAGGCTGTGCTGAATTGCCCTGGGTGTTTGTGCTCTTCCCATTAGATACTGAGTCGGCACATCCTAGAAGGCTTTTTCCTATGCAGCTGGTGCCCCAGCAATGTGTCTTAACTCTGCTTTGGAAGAGTCGCCCTCCAGGCATGCTGAGAGCACGGGCTCTGCAATCGTTCATTATTTGGCCAATTAGTACCGATAGCATTAGTCCAGTGACATTTCATATGTATGTAACCAGCTACTCGAAGTTGGTCTGAAAACAGTTCATGTGGTTAGCGATTCAAAAACAAGTGCCATCCAAAGTTATAGTCATAATATTTTCATGCTCTGCTTCGTTATTGCCATCATTTGGCTCCGCAGCATAGAAAAGGAAAGTAGAATATCCAAATCAGAATTTACCCTGTGGAGTTAAGAATTTTGTCTTATGTGCAAAGTCACCCACTTGCAAGAAATTGGCCTATTGGAGGTATTACGCAACGTAAGAAAAGTTTCTTTCCGTACGTTTGTTGAATAGTATATGTAGGTGAAGGCTTAGCTTGGAAGAAATGACTACTGATGACCCAGTTCTAGCAAAACATTTTTGTCTGCATTTTATTCTGCTTTTTCTTTTTTGCTTTCAGGAGAAAAAAGAATCCAGCTATGAAAGCAAAATACATTTCTTGTATCACAGCTGTCATGAATTTAAATTCCCTATTGGATCCTTACCACACGGTGTATCTTCACTGCAACAATTTGCTCCTTTTATAAGTATCAAGCACTGAAGAACGAGATATTGACTATTTGAGGTGTAAATCTGACAGGGGAGCTTTCTTCTCAATCTTAGGATGGAACCAGAAACAAATGCAGAATGATGAACCTCTCAGAGAGCATAATAACTGGTATAGATATTTCCGTAAACAGGGAATGAAGCTCAAGATATTTCTCAGCTTAGAAAATGGCCACATATGTACATGGGTTTTTATATATGATTGCTTGGTTGTGGCTCCAGCTATGAAAATGACCTGGAAATACTGTAAGATTATTTTCTGCAAATCTCCTATCTGATTGAAGCTAAGAAGCCTTGAGACACATAGAAAAGCATCTGTTTACATCAGCTTTCCATCCATAACCTGGATAGATAAATCATTAGAAACTGAGATAAATGTCTGAGCACTCAGAGATCCATCCATTCCTCACACACTCTCAATCAAACCTTTTTACTTGTTCTTTGCTTGCTTTAGCCTGTTTTCCTTCTAGGTTTTCCCGTGAATCACAGATCAACACTTTCACCAAGACCAATCTTAGTATGAGGCTAAACAGACCTTGCCCCAATAGTATACTGTTATGAGTGATCTATCTGTTCTTCAACAGTTTCCCTCTCTTCTCCCTTTCATCTCTGTAATGATGCTATCAGTTTCAGGAGAAGATGAAAGTAAGAAGAGAGCAAGTAAGGGGAAGCATGAACAGAATTAGAATAAGAACTGGGTACCTAAAATTTCTCCTGCTTTATACCTACAGGTTCTCTTTTCCTATCCTTTGCATTGTATTTCATTTCCAGTAAGGTTTCTCAGACATTTTGAAAAGCTTGTGTTATAATTAATTAAATTAAGTCTCTGTATTTGCTGCTAACAAGATGTTATCTTCATCATTCTTGGAAGCTTGTCTTTGGTTGTGGGTTGATGTGGCTTTGCCACTGGCACAAAAACATTTCCTGCATGAACACAAATTGCTAAAGCTCCCTGTTTCCTGGCTCGGTGTGACAGACTGCTCAATTCCTTGTGTTTAGGTAATAGGATTAAATGCATGGATCCATCAGGCGGGCTGAGTGTTGGCTGATAGCGATCTCAGCAGAAAGGAAGGTTTGCTTTGGGCTGGCAGGCAGTTGGGCTCGGTGCTGTGACCTCAGGTGCCCTGCTGGGATTCACCCCTGGGACGCCCAGAGCTGGCAAGGATGGGGCTCAGGGCAGGAGTCCTGCTCGGCAGTATGCCGCCTCACCCACCCTCGCAGCTCTACCTGGGGTTACATCTCACCCCTCTGCAGCACAGGGCTGGGGTCTAGCTCCTGCCCTGGGCCCACGGCACAGCCTCTTGTGCTGGAAGAGAAGCTCGGTGAGAGGTCTGAGCTGGCGGGGTGAGGCGGGCACCTACGAATGGGCTTTGCGACAGCCGGCGCACCGATGAGGCATTGCCTAAAATAGATGGTAGGAAACAAAACATGAAGGAAAGGGGGTGGATCTGGCATGAAACCTACTCATGAGTTCAGCTCGTGAGCTAGATAAGCCCTTTCTTCCAGAAAGTGGTGGTGTTTGTCTCCCTGTGAAGCACTCTCTCCAGGAATGAATATTTTCTTCCAAAACCCCAGTGCCATGAGTCTCACTTTTCCCAGGTAATCCCCATCTGACCTCATTGCTCACAAGGGCGAGATGTTTTCAGGATCTCTTCTTGAAGCTGTACTAGTCTATGGGTTCCATACAGCCATGGGACTAGGCACTGACCCTCCAATGTTTCTGGTGGATCCCCTGATGAGGTGCATGGGGAAAGTGGCAGTGCTACCATGGGTACTTCAGTGCCCTGTAACTAACTCGGGGACCCATGCAGAGCTGTAACCATGCACTAATTTGGAAGTGACAATGCACTTGTCCAAAGGAAGTGGACAAAGTGTCCAAGCTCTCACGTGGCCAAAGAGGGTAGACCATGTAATAGGGATTTCACATCGCTCCATGAGGACTTTGGCCTCCTGAGGGTGTGTTCACTAGCCTTGTTTGAGCCAAAACAATTGGGAGAGGATCTTAGTTTGCAAATCCAGACAGGATTGAGACATCAGACAGGTTTTGAGACTCAGGCTTTGGGATACAGATGCTGGAAACCTCAGTGAGACACCTGAAACCTTCTTGGACGCCCAGGCTGAAACACTGCTAGAGCACACCTTTTGTTGGAGATAGAAGCTATGCCGTGCTGTCTCCCTCCTTTCAGGAACTGGAAGGACATTCCCTTGCTTTCCACAGTTTCTGTGAAATGCTTTGAGATGTTTAGTATTTATGAAGTATATCTATCCCTCATGTTGATCTACACTGAACTTACACCTCTCTGCAGAAAATGGAGACTACAGCATATTCTTAAGCCAAAAAGTTAAGTGCTTCTGAATAAGGCTTATTAAAATAGGTATCTTTGTAAATTCTGTACCTGACAAAGCTATCAAGAATCAGTGGACAGTTTACTGCTGCGTTTCCTGAGTTTTTAATCTGGCCTTTCAAGAGAGCTAGTAGGAAGTTGCACACCTTAAGATGTGCCTGCAGGAGCAAACCCGGTGATTAGACACACACCTGCACACATCCTTATCTGCCATGAACAGGCAGCTACTCTGCATACCCAGGAACATGAACCTCTTTATTCACGTGCCTGTGACTGTGTCTTTCTGCATGGTGTTCGCCCATAGTCAGTGTGAGACTGAAATGATCCAAAGTGTCTGGAGAATAAAAGGATCTGCTAAAAAGGGAGGGCTTAGGACAAGCAGTAAGTGTCTTGGGCTCAGTGTGAACCAAGAACAGTCTGAGCAGTCATACAGAAATAGGAAGTCTTGCACCATTTGCAACACAGACAGGAGGAAAGGAAACGAACAAAAAGGGTAATGAATATGGGAAGTATTTTTAGCCTTTAAGGATGTCACCTTATTTCAGAGGGTCAAAGCACGTGAACAGTGACTTTGCACAGGGCTCAAGACTTCTTTGTAATTTCTCATTGCCTGTGCTGTTAGCTACTATAAGACAAATGACACTTGTGCCATACTATTCTGCGTGCTCCTTATGACTGTTGTGCTTGTTTCTGGTTTTCTTGTGTATGCAAGGGATAGGAAACAAAAAAACTTGGTGCTATTTATATGCTCCTCAGGCTTCTGGGTATACAGTAGCTTGGCTGTTTCCTTCCATGCCATTTCCACTGAATTTAAATGTGGTTCAAGCAGCATTATTCTGTTTTGCCACTATGGCTATACCCCAGCAAGACCCCTGGGATGGTTTCTGATCCTCCAGGTCACGATCATCACGCTGATTGTCTTGGAGAAGAAGAAAGTATATGAACAAATGTATTGTATGCTGTTGCTGTTCGATGGATAGAGTTTCAGGGGTAAAATGTGAGGGAATTATTGAGTAAGTTATGGATTTGAGTATGACACCCTTCTCTGCATAAAGCAGCACAAGAAATCTCAGGGAGAATTTCTGTGCAATAAGGTGCTTCTTAGTACAAGCCAAGACTACAGATCTTCCTATGCAAATTACATTTATCTTCTCTGAGGGTGCTCATACAGGATAAAATCTGGTCCTTGGGCAAATCCATCTGGCAAGAGAATACATTACCCTGTGGTAATGCAATTGTGAAGATGTAATAGAGGCCTAAACAGACCCAAATAGAGTAATTTAGAAAACTTCTATTCTAATTTTAGCCATTTTATCTTCAGCTTTTCTTTAAATTCTGTTTACATATTCACAGGTAGGAGTCTGTTTGAATTTGAAAAAAGCAGAATCTTTTATTTCAAAATGAAACTGTGCCATATCTCACATTCTAGTATTTTGAAGTCTCCCTACCCTGCAATTATTTTATCATGTGCTAGTAGATGTAGCACAACAGATCCTCATTAACAAGTGGGGGACTCAAGGAATCAGCCTTTTCAGGGACCAGTATTTCATTGTTAACTAAATTTATTTTAAACTGTTATTAAAAAATAGAGTGATTAATAGACCAGAAAATTTTAAACAAGTACTTAAGCATGATGTTGAGTACACTAGTTCTTTTGTCTATTGCCAATTCCTATGCGATATGTCTAAACATTTATAGGACAGAGAATTTGGGTAGTTGCTTTCTGTGGTTAATGCAGAAGTCTAGTTATTATGTAATTATTCTAATATACAATAATGAAACAATAATTTCATTCCTGCTACATAATGCACTCTACCAGCTTTAATTAAACCTAACAACCTCATTAGTGAATATCATTATATTGGCTTTAGGGAAGCTATACTATCTAGTGGATAAAGGATTATTACATGAATTTGGAGATCTGGTAGACCAGATGTGCCACTGGGCTACTGTTTGACCCTGGGCAATTTGTTTAAAGTCTCTGGGTCTCTTTTTGCCCACTGGCCAAGTAAGAACCACAGTATTTAGTGTACTTTGTAAAACACTCTGCATTACATGGATTACAAATGTCCCCTTTGAACACCATGCATTTGCAAATGAACTAATAAAGACACAGAGAAGTGCTGCCTGAAATTGCAAAATAAGACATTGTCAGTTCCTGTAACAAGGCTCCACAGATGCTCAGTAACTTCAGTAAAAAATTGTTTTCCATGAATTAAAAGAACATTCATTCTGTTCCATCTTTCTTGCTTTGTGCTGATTGGGAGCAGGCTGCACACCCTGCATAGACACCTGGTGCCCTCCTGGTGCCCGGGTGCCCATGTGGAGGCACGGTCTGGGTTCACATGTCCTCTCACCAGAGGAAGAGGGTGCCTCTGCCCCACTACTTTACGTATGTTTATAAAAGGAATTAGGTTGAGTTTTATTTCCTCTTGCAATTTAGTTGCCTTGTTCAGACTGCAGCAGCGGGCTGTGCCTGGGTGGTTGGATGCTTCTGTCAAGCAACACGAGAGACCCTGAAAACCAGAGAGGTTTGACTTGAAGATGTTGATAGGAAGTCACAGCTGGAATTGGAGCTGCCTCCCTGATATGAGCAACTCCTAAGTGATGCAACAGAAGAGGGGTTTGGTTTTTTGAAAGGAAAGGCAAACATATCAGGAGAGCATAACATCAGGACTGCAAGGGAAAGCATCAAGGCACCAGCAGGTGAAAAGACCTGAAGGAGGGCAGCAGCAGCAGGTGGATACAACAGCAGGGACTGATAACGCTTAAGCTACTGGAATTCACTTTTCCCCCAAATGTCACATATTTGGTATTGTTACCAACAGCAGAGTGCCTGATTTCTCTAGTTGCCTCTTTATTTCAGCTCCCTCCCTGCAGACTGCAGAGGGTACAGCTGGAGAGCCCCAGTTTTGTTGTGCTCTTGCTGAGATGGAAGACACTTCAAATCCATGTTTGTGGAACGCAAGACATTTAGCTCTGCTGAGCATGCTTGCTGCTGAAGCAGCCTATAGAGGCAAGAGGAACAGGACTTCTGAAATTCAAACCACTGTCTGGGGTGCAGTATGTACAAAGACACACTGCTGTTTCTGGCAGCTTTAAAGTGAAAAGAAAACCAGCTGGAGTACAAGGACCATTCATTGACATCCTTGGTGCTTGCAAGGAGGATGTTACATGGTTAGTGGTTGGAACAAACCGGTCGTTAATTACTACTAAATGATTGTAATGGCAGGAGAGCAGCACAGAAACATAAAGTTGTCAGAAATGCACAGCCATAATTTTTTCAGGTTATGAAAAAATGCCTGTACCGTTTGAAGTGTTTAATGAAAAAATTAACATAAAATATTTGTGCATTAGTATGTTTAAAATGGCATGTGTCTGACTTTCTCCTCTTATTTACTGTAGCTTAAATCACAAATGCCCATTACAGTTAAACTCATACCACTGGAGTGAAACTGCAGTGAATTTAAGGTTTGTGCCTCCAGTCTCAGGGGGTTTAGCAGTGGAAAAGTGTGGATAACTGCAAGTTGCAACATGAAGTTGCAATCTTTTCAGATTTACCCTCTAGTGATTTGAATGATTTATTCATTGTGTTGGCTCTGTCCCTTGGTTCTTCTGAAGGAAGAACATGCCAAAACAGAGGGTCATGTGAACGTCTGTCTACTTTCAAACACTGACTGTCACATTTTTCCAGTAAGTTGGAGCTCAAGCAATTTTTATCCAGTTCTGACTCTGATACCCAAGCTGGCTGTCTGTACTCCTGACTGATCCTATGAAATGCAGCTAGTAACTTCATCATTGTTATTATTGGATGTGAATAGTATTTGTATTTTTCATGAAGTAGCTGTGATCAGTCAGAGGTGACCAAAGATGATGAACTGAGACAAATTTCAATGAGAGAATACCAGTGACCAATCCTCCATTTTTTCCCTGTGGCTGGACTTCATATAAATAGGTTTGTATCACAAGATGTACAACCATCAGACTAAATGGCAGGATATGCTTTCCATGGAGCAACATGCCTACATCTCAGCCATGCTTTTGGGGATTGATTTCCATGGCTGATGGTTGTAGCCACCCTTGCCTTGGTGTTCATGTCAGTCTGTGCCCTCACATGGACACAGGGCTTGCACCCTGGACGTGTACCTTGTATGGCACAGGCTGCAGGTGCTCTGAGTCCAGGAAGCAGCATTTCCACACTGCAGACCAATGAGACAATCTAAGCTTCCTTCTGTCCCCTCTATGTCCACAGGCTCAGCTGGTAGCACAGGCATGTATCTGTGACAGTCATCTGTGGCAACTGCTGATATGCTAATGGGGAATTTGAGGAAGCTATCTCAGGGAAAACCACAAGAATTTGTGGCTCACCTAGTATCTCCCTGCATCTGCCATGCAGATGCAGCAGCATATCTTGGTACAACACTGCCCTCCACCTCCTGTGACAAGCTTCGAGTTCATTGTCACCACATCTATCACAGGTCTATGCCAGCCGGTGCAGAGTTCAGCTTCACAGTGAAGGTTTTTGACACTTGCACTCAGAAGTAGGTATTAATTTTCTGACGTGCATGTTTGAGTAGTGTTATGTCTCGACATCAGCTTGGTTTCCTAAGAAAACAAATAAATGAGTTTGCAGCATTCATCCATATATCTGTGTTCACCTGTCTTTCCATCTGTAGAGCTGCCTATTATTCACCATCTCAACAAACTTTTAACCTCCTTAGATTTTTTTTCAGTTACATTTGATGAAGCATTAGAGATAGCTCTGAGACATTTAATTCCCAACTGTCCCAACTGATTGTGAAAATCAGTGGGACAGTGTAAGAGTAAGGTGAGTACAGGCCCACCAGCACCACACAGCTGTAACTGGAGCTCCCATCCCTCCAGAGAAGCAACTGGCACCTGGCCCATCAGCACATGTGTTTGCCCTGCAGTGACAGCATTGACACCATTCCCGCCACTCCAAGAGCGCTAGCTGGGAGGAAGGAAACACTGGGAACAGTGGAGGAACTGTGGAATATAGGAAAGGGGTAGGAAAAGTAGGACAAAAATCTCTAGGAACCAGGGAAAAAGCCATCTCTTGTTCCTCTGTGCAGAAAGCAATCTGACAAATGTTAATTTCCATGATTCAGGAACAGTTTCATCACAGATATGCAGGGAGTGAGAAAGAAACATACTAAGATTTCAGATGTGACTGAAGCCACAGTTTCTCGTGCTAGAGGTCATGAGTTTGACAGGTTCCCGCTGTACAAATCCCACAGCAGTACAGAAGCAAAGCCCAGATGATTTCCATCAACTTCTTATAATTGTAAACAAAAGACAATGAGAAACATCAGGGAGTCACATTTCACTGGAGCATAGAGACAGTGGGGGGCATAATTAGCATTGGAATCACATCTGCATCAAATTGAAAATTAGTAAAAATAAAGAAAACTCTTCACTTTTCCACTTCTCAGATGAAAAGCAGCAATTCTTCTATACACAGCATTTTTTATTAAAATTGCTTTATTACTACTTACAAGATTTAAATAAAAAAATGAGTAAAAATAGAAAAATCCATTTTCCAGTCATCTGAGGGTATGTTCCCCACATGTGCTATTCATGCTTTTAACAAAGAAGGGTAGATAGAAACCTAATTGTTTTTGGATTATCATCTTTCAGCAGCAGTCACATCAGCTTTTTTGCTCCTTTCAATTAGATTATGAACCCTTTAAGAAAGCTGATGCAGGCACAAGTAACACCTCAGAGAGACGTGACATAAAGCAGGAATTTTCAGATCCCCTGTTTGTCTTTTGCCCTTTGTAACCCAGATAGGTTTAGCAGGGCTTGGATGCCGCAAGGAACTGATTCTGGGGGCAGATGTACTCTCCTGCCCCAAGCACTGCCCTGAGATTCAGGGGGCTGGGACTTTTTCTGCCTTTACCACTGACTCACAGGTGACCTTGGGGAAAAACTCACTGCAGTTCTCAAACCCTATGTGGCCTCAATGTGAAATGAAGCCACTGATTCCAAATCCCCATACAAACACTATGGATGAAAAGGTGTCAAAAGAGCCTTACCAGCCCCTGGGATGATGGGTGAGAGGAGGGAGTGAAGCCCATATAGATGCTCCATCCTCCTTTGTCAAAGGTGTCTTGAGATCTGGGTGAGGTGCAAAGTGCCTGCTTGGGAGCATCCATCTTAGACACAGGAATACCTAAATTGTAAGGCCCAGTCCCTGTCAGGTGTTCCCAGGGTAGCTGGCTGGGAGAATGAGATGGCCCAGTAGGACAACAGAAAAGCTCTGTGCCCTGGCAGGCCTCTGCCTAGAGACACACAGGGACATCTCTGGGTGCTTCTACCACATCCACCCTGGACACATGACTCAGGGCAGTATATTTGTTTCCTCAATCCATCGATGATGGGGGGCAGAAAGCACTCCCTTAAGCTCAGGGACTGAGCTAAGTGGAGCTCAGATGTGAATTGTAATTTAAAGCTTTTACCTAAGCACCCTTTGCTAGCATAGATCAAACAGTAGAAGCTGAGCTGACAGGTTAATCCCATT
This sequence comes from Scolopax mira, assembly GCA_004320125.1. Classification (NCBI taxonomy): domain Eukaryota; kingdom Metazoa; phylum Chordata; class Aves; order Charadriiformes; family Scolopacidae; genus Scolopax; species Scolopax mira. The sequence goes on from BJBW01004845.1 coordinate 192,512, forward strand.
GTCAGGAGATTTCAGTATTTCCAAAGCAGGTTTTATCTGGATTTGGAGTGGAACCGTGAAGCTGCTGTTCGTCCCGGGAGGGAGCAGTGCCCCATGGGCAAAGGAGCTCATGGAAAACACAGCAGGGTTCATCCAGGACTGCGCTCTGCCAGAGCTTTTTCTAAAGGTAGCCATTGATGAAGCAGTTTCACCTTGTCAGCTGGCATTTCCAGCAATAGGAATGCTTAGTCATTTTTTTTTCTCTTTCTTGAATAGTCCTATTCTGATAATATGCAATATGCATTTGTCCAAAAAGATACCTACAAACCACTAAGCTTGCAAGTTTGCCTTTAAAGACTCAAAAGCTTCAAGACTTCTTTGAATATATAAGCCCTTTTATTCTGCTGCTCTTCTGACTATGGGGAAAGAGGCCCTGATGACAATAGCTGTCCTAAAAAAGTTCTCAACACAGCTGAGTTGATCTTAACACTGCAGTGGAACACCCGTCCTGCATACCTCCCTCTGATTCTAGGGCTGATCTGTAATCACACGAGCATGAGGCCAATCTCTGGCTAAGGTTTGAATGCCACTGAAAACCCCAAGAAATAATTGCTCTTCCTAAAAACAACTTGCCCCAACGAGTGGAAATCATTTCATAACATCTTGTAAGATCATAATTCTTCACTATCCAAGCCCCAGTGATACAATAAGATAATAAACCTCACTGAAGAGTGATGTGGGCTGTAATTGATGGGAATATGTCAACAGAGAATGTAAATCTCAAAGTACATCTGGAGTCTCTGAATAGGTGCTCTGTGCTCACTGAAGATGACAGAACTGGGCATATTGCAATTGGCATCATTAAAATTTGTTTGTCAAACTTAATTATAAACATAAACTCTAATCTCAGTTTTCCATCCTTCATTTGAATGCAGTCTGATAATTTCAGCAGTGCTGATGAAGATTTATGTGTCTGAAAAGCAACATTAGGTCATAATCCTGCTTTCTCAATTTGGTGCAAACATGAAAAACATCTAGACCATTATGGTATTACTCCAAAAACCACTGCAGAAAGTCTGTGGTGTCTCCCTGGAACACACAGAAACACACACTGACTTGGAGATCATTTCACCAATTTCCAAATGGTCAGCTGAAAAAAGATTGCCATGAGGTTTTTTTTGGAGAAGATTTTAAAGTGAGTTGAACAAAGTAACAAAACTCTGCTTATAATCAGCAGTGAATAGATATCAACAAATGCAGAAGCACTTGAAGAAATGAACACACAAATAAATCACTACAAAAATAGTTAGGCTCTCCATTGCAAAAAATGTTTTAAATCTCCCGGGTATTGAAAAATAACATGCATTTTAACATATTTTCTTGTTTCAGAGCATATTATTAATTATTTCTTACCAAAATATTTGTAAAAAAGCCCATTATTTGTATCTGTAAATGAATGGCAAATCACAACTTAAATGAGATGAAAAAATGATCTGTTGTCTTTCTCTAAATATTACTTATTAATTTTATAAAAGGAAATCTTTCCCATACAATAGAAACATGTTTTTCAGCAAGTTAGATTGATTCGCGTATTGTAGCATGACAAAAAGAAAACAAGCTCATTTCCCTTGGTGGAAGGGATGACTGGAGTTTGAATTTCTTAGCAACACCAATCCTTTCCTGCTTTTTCTTTCTGTCTTCAGGTCCTTTCTCTTTTTTTGATGTTTTCCACGCAGCCAGGGGAAAGCTGTCTCTTGTGTTACTGAGAATCTTCTGCTTGTCCTTCAGTCTCATCCTCCCCTGAGCTGGAGGTTGAATTTAATACAGGTGGAAAGAAGGACTGTGATTTGCAATAATGTCTGAGAGACTGAGGCACACAGGCCCACGGAAATGCCACTGATTTGTGCTTTTTTAACTTCCCTAGGCAATTCAGAAAAATCTTGTTCAGTCATGCATAGTGCTACCAGCGCAGGACAACTCATGTGGTAGAGCTTTAAAACACTGTACTTCACGTCCCTGTCTTGTTAGTAGGAAGAGTTGAAAATGTACTCACAGAAGTCTCACAATTTGAAGAAGCAAGGATTAAGATCTTTAAGCCTTTGGTTTAATTATCTCTTGTGATGTCGCTCCTATGGCAGATTCTGGGGGGATTAATATTTTTTCTTACAGTAGTTGCAGGCTGCTTTTCCTTACTGTGTACAAACACATCATCAGCCACAATGTTGGCAGTTCCGCATTTAGCCTGCAGTTTAACAACAATTCATGTTAAGATACAGTAATTACTTCATTTATTTAAAATAAATAAATAAATAAAAAGGATTTACATTTAACATGCTGTTAGCAAGAGCAGAAGCCTTATAATCAATCATGCCATATAACCTCTTTTAGATACCACTAAAATGGTTTATAGTCTATCACAAATGTGCAGATCATGTTTCTATACATCTATCCTTCACAGTTTACTTTCTTCACTTTAAGCATATCCACATTCAGAGTCCATATTGCAACATCAAACTGTGGAAAATAACTTTACAAATTGAGGTTGGTTTTCAAAGAGTGCTTGCATGCTTAGTATTTGTGTTGATGTTTTCAACAATATTTTTTTAATGTATAAAGAAGCCATGCAATTGGGATAAAATAACACATAATCAGATATTCTGAGGGTGTTTTGCTTCCTAGAGAGGGAGAACCCTGGCAGAGAACACTCAATCTTGCTTTGAAAGCCACAGAGGACATCATGCAGGGGAGGAAGGGAAGTTACTGTGCGTAAACAAGCATGAGCACTGAGTTCCTGGGCTCCAACCACACCATAATGCTCAGCCCCATTGCCTGTAGCACCGATGGCTGACTTCTGTGGGGGACACAGTGATTTATGAAGGGAAAGTTCCTATAAAAAAGCAAGCAGCCTTATTTACTGATTTATGACTTAACTTGAAAGAAAGGAAAGAAGTGAAAAGAACAAAAGTGAGGTCTCGATGAAAGAGCACAGTGTGTCTCCACTGTACAAAGGCTTCAGTAGCTCCAAGGACAAAACAGGTGATCTGTGCGTGGCACGGTGGTGATCTTAGCAATATAGGGGTGAAAGTGACACCAGAAACCAAAGGTGTCATAGTTTGAAGCTACAACTCATCTCCGAACTACAGGAAAGGCTTCTCACGTGGTATATGTCTGATTGCAGGCATAACACTGCATCTAATTAGATGTGTCAAAAAAATAAAGCTTGCAAAAAGCACTTCACAACTGTTTTGTTCTTTGAAATTCTTCCTTCAAGTGTATTAGAGCCCTTCTAAGGATGCACATGCAAACATACAAAATGCCCTGCCAGGGGATTTTGAGGCTTCAGGGTTGTAACTTCTCCTTTACTTTATTCTTCTGTGGACACAACTGAATGGAGGGCAGTAAAGGAGAACTCTAACACTGGAAAGTCAAGAAAACTGGAACTGTTGACCCTCTAGCCAGTTAGTAAATAGAAACCCCCCTGGGCACAGCAGGGAAGTGCATCCTTCTCCCAGACTTTGGAAGACTCAAGGACATTAATGTGGGCTGATTTTCATGCAGTAACAGTTTCCTCTTGCCCATACATGTCTAACTGCTCACCCTGTGGCTCTGCTCTATTAGCAGTGAGGAATTCCAGTCAAGGAAAGCAAGGGAAGCAAGTTAAACTGTAGTATCTCTTGAACTTTAAAACAAGACAGAGCATTAATGAGGAACTTCACAGGCTTATCTCTATGGAGTTGTGCCTGATAACTTCGTTTTCTTGTCCCCTGCCAGCAGTGAGTTGCAAGAGTTTCTCTAGAAATCAAACCCTCTTTTTTTCAGTGTTGCCCACTGGTCACAATAGAGCCTGCATATTTCTGGCACTGTCTTTTTGTTGGCTGCATCTGTACTAGTAGCCACCAAGAGAAGGAGAGTGTACAGCACAGAAGGGGAAGTCTAATAGGACTGGCCATTTATTCAAAACACATGCTGGTTTAATTGCTCAAGGCTGCACTCTCCATGGCTGCAGTGAACCACTTGCTTTCTGCTTTGGGTGCTTTATCTCCTGTTTGTATTCCCAATCCTTCCAAGAAATATTTGAATAGGTTTTCTGGTTGGAGGACGAGCTGCAGTACACATGTGTGTGTGTGGAGCTGGCAAGGAACAAAGGTATTTTGTTCCTGAAAACTCATTAGACTCAAAAACCCCTAGCATACTCAACATAATAGCTAGCAGCAAACTTTTAAACCCACCACAAAGGCTGAGAAACTGCATGTTGAGGCATAGCACCCTATGCTTAACTCACATCACCCTGCCTCGGGTGCTGTGCACCGGAGAGCCACACTGTGCCTGTGGGAGTGAACCAGCGCTGGTAAGGTGATCTGCAGGTCCCGTTTGGTGAGCAGCTGGGGGGTTCAGTTTTTCTCCCATGCTTCCTCTCCCGCTGGAGAAGCTCCCTGTACAGACCTCATTTCTCCTCTTTCCAATCTGCCCTCACACCCCTCCTCGGGTGTAAGAGCAGTGGGGCTGGAGGGGAGCCTGGCATCCCACCCGGCAGGCTGATGTGCAGCGACGCAGACATTCCTCGTGGGACGGGCATAGCTGTTGCTTCTTGCCTAGAAGTTATCTTGCCTGTTGGGGCTGTCTTTTGTTTTGTTTTGCACAACGGGGTCCAGGCGCAGCATTTTTAAGTACTGTCGTCATGCAAATGGGAAGGCTCATCCCCATTTCCCTTCCAACAGAGAAGTTGGTTTGGAGCCACCTCTGCGGTAAAATGGGATGAAACTTCACAGTTTTCATAATGAGGCATGTGCTACTTGCAAAGCAACTGGGCACTCCTGTGCAACTGTCAGATATTCGGGAAGGTTGCACCACCTCTCCTCAGGGCAGAAAAGCTCACACCAAGTTGGTGGGTTGTGCTGTTCCTCTGCTCCTCTTGCTTATGCCCAGGGAAGCAGGTATGCAACACTAGACTTATCCAAGATGGATGAACCAGTGCAATGAGTGACAACAAGGCCATTGCTCAGACTTTAAGTGTTGCCATCTGGAGCATTACAAACATTTGGCTACCCTTTCTCTTTAATTTTTTACTGATTTTGCAGTCCCTTGGGAGCTAGAATCTTTAAAGCCAAGCTAAATGTCATTTCTAGGTCAGCTGGGAAAGGTGAGTTTTCTGGTCTTGTCTAGCACAAGGGCTCCTAACTTTGTTGTGTACCTATGGTGTTTGATAACAATAAATATTTGCCTTTTCCTGCAATACCAATGTATGTGTGCTTTTCATTCTTGCTGCCCCTAAGGCTAGGGAGGTGAATATCCCTCAGAGTCACTTGTGCCCTTTGCTTAAGCTTCTTTGCTTCTAACATTGTCTATCTTCTCCCATGTTGTGCTTGATTCAGAAACTATGGAGATTAGCCTGATTTCAATGAGCTCCGCATTCCTTTCTGAGGAACAGGAACATGAGAGGGGAAGAGAATTAATTTCATCTAATGTTAGCTATTTAAAAGTAAGACAAGGCATATCTTCTGAATCAGTCATTCAAGCCCTGCAGTCATCAGTGGAAAGCCACCTCTAAAGAGTGGTTTAGATGAATACCACCACAGACATCCAAGGCTCATGGACGTGTCCTCTAGATGTGCTTGCCTCCCTCTGTGGACTGTGGAGGGAGTCTGGCTGATCTGATAGTATTCAATGCCTTGCTTTTAGATCACTGAAGTCCCCCTTTGGTTTCCTGAATCCCAATCCCAGTGCCTATTGTGGAGCCAGAGAGGGCCGATGGACCCTTCCAAGGATGTCTGGCAAAGAAGCTGTGTGTCAGGGTTTCTATCAATGCTTACTCAATGGATGCTGTGCCAGTTAGATCCTGCAGAGTCTGTGGGCCCTGGCCTCAGTCAGTCCCTCCAGACTTACAGGGTCAGGGCCCTAATGTATTCCCAAAAACTGAAGCTCTCTGTTTAGCTCTTGCTTGTTTTTTAGGAATGATCTGAACTGGGGAAATGCTTGCTTCTAGTACCAGACCAGCTCCTGTGGAGATGCTTGGCACTCACTGTAGTCTATACACAGAATGTAGGGTAAGCTTGCTGTGTCCATGGGGCAGCAGTAGGACAGAGGGCTTCTGCGTCTGAGGCAAAGGTAGGTTTAGTGGGAGGACTGTGCTCTGCTGATGAAGTCTCTTGGAGGAAGAGCAAACTTCTGCTGGGCAACCTCTTTTCCCCCAATGCAGCAACAAACCACTTGAAAAATCCTACATTTTAATCAGAACTCAGGTCTTTCTACCATGGATGGAAAACAGCTTTGTGTTTTTTCGTATTGTTACCACCTCCAACAGCACAAGGGCATCAGGCTTGCCGAGTACTCGTGCTGACTGATCCTCCTCCCAGCTGCCTTGTTCCACACACAGCAGAAGTCAGCAGTGCAAAAAATTGGATGTCCTCCTCTTGTTGACATAGGGGCAGGATTATTCCTCCCTGTAATATATGAGTTTGTCCCCTCAAAGACCAAAGATTCAAGTAATGTTGCTTTTGCAGCTCCCCGAGCAAGCATTCAACAATTTAATAGATCTCACCATTACTATATTTTCACTAATGTCTCCCCTGCATTCTTTCCATGCCAGTAGCTTACTTGTTTTTCTATGCCTAGGTTTTAGGATAATCATTTGACAGCGACTGTTTATAATGGGCACCATGAGAGATGCAGAGCTCTGAAAACCTTTGCAGCGGAAGGAATGCAATAGCAGATTCCTCTACTCAGGCCAAAGCCTCAATTGGCATAAATCAGCATGCTTTCATTGCCAAGCATGAAGTTTGCAGTCATGTACATCAGCAAAGGATACCTCCCTGAGAATTTCAGTGCCCTCTATAATATGGTTAAATTTTTCTCCTTGTTTCTGAAACCACACTGAATCTTAAGTTTTCTTAAATCCAGCCCAGTAATTCTCATTTCTTTGAGTCAGACTTATTGACAATCAAATTAATCTATAATGAACAAGAAGGGAGCTTTAGGAGAGGTTTTCTATATTTTTTGGTGTCCTTTCCAGTGTCCTTCCCCAGTCCTAATTCCCTCCCTCCTTCCCTTCCTCCCTCTTTCTCTCCCTTCCTTCCCTCCCTGAAATCCTTCATGCCCACACCTCTGAAAAAACAAAAAATAGACAACAGAGTATATTCTTTTATTTTGGTATTTTTTTCCCCAGCCTTATTATCTAGCACTGTATACACCATCCTAATTGCGGTAAGATACTGTCAGCATCACTGGCTAGTTTCGCAGATTGCTCTGCTTTCCAAGCATCACTAAGAATAGCTCGAGACAGTGATATATGATGCTGAGTAGAAAAATGTAACTACAATGGCTCCTCCCTTCCCATGTACTGCTATCAGGAGTCGCAAAAATATTAGACTGCAGAACCTCCTTTGTAAGTTTGGAGTGGAAGAGGTGGGCAAAAAGAAGCTGAGGCGCTTATTCTGTGTTCCTTATATCCTCTGACTCTGAGCAACACCAAACACAGATATCATCTAAAGCTGGTTATCAGTGCACTGTTTGTTCATTCTGAGCAGGCAGTTTATTTGTAATTGTTAATCTGTATTGTTGTACTAGCCAAAAATCAAAGCAGAGGGCATTTTCTAGAGTAATGACCTTGTGAAGAAAAGCAGCACATTAAAGCTGCTGTTTATTGTGAAGGGCTTAAAAACAGGTATGTTGTTTCTTGCACTACTTACAGAGACAGATGCAGCAGTAAGTGCTGCATGGCTAGGAACCACACATATTGTGCACACTCTTAAAGGTCTGATGTCAATAAAATCAGGTTTTAGGGACATGGATAGTTCTTGAAAGGTTGCAAAGGCTTGCTCATTTTTCCCTTTGTTTGACTTTTATGCCTGTTAGTAAGAATACAGCTAATTAACTGCAGACTAGCTGTCCCACTGATGAAATCTGCAAATCTGCCACACAGCTATAATGAAAGATAGTGCCTTTGGGGACAAGAAAAGTATAGATATTTTTTTCCCTACAAGCTTCTTTTGTAAGAGCAAGTGGACAAAGACCTTCCTTCTACCAATATTTGTAGGCCTTTACCAATCTGTCCAAAATTTGTCTTTAGGACAACAGGCTGAAGTATTCATGAAAGAATTCAGATGACAAATATTTTCTCTGTCTTTCCTTTTGTTTTGCCTATCAGAAATGTATCCAGTAATTGGTCTGTTCCTTCTTGACCATCACTGGGTGGAGCAGAATGGCAGGCACAAAGTGAGACTGGCACACCTTGGGGGCTGCCTCCATGTCCCTGCTTGATGGGGTCTGTCCCTGGCAAAAGCTAGTGTCTGTGGAGATTCATGTCTTGAACAGCTCAAGAGGAAGGGGGAAGGTGACTGGGTGATGTCTGGAACTAAGCAAAGATGATCTGGGCTCTGTTTTTCCAGTCTGTGGGCAGTTTTTCCATGCTGTCTTTCTGGCACACATTTCTCTGTGCATCGTGTTCAGCTAAAGAGGAGAGCTGACTGCAGTGATAGTGCCCCCAGTGCTTAGCTCCACCATCTGGCATGGGGCAGCAGGGACAGACCCCAGAGTGGCAGAGTTGACGTCCAGAAGCCAATGTCCTCTCTGCAGTGGTGTGTCAGTCTGGAGAAGGCAGAGCTCCCCTTTACAATCGTGGTGTGTCTTCTGGTTTTGATTCATCCCAAAGGCCCCCAGCCCATGCAGTCAGAGGCTCCCATGCTATGTGAACCCAAGCACAGCAGGCGCGAGTGCCCAGGAGACACAATCTAAGACAGGAGCATGGAGGCACTGTCCTGGCCTGTCCAACACAGCACTAGATATCATTTCTTTTCTTGTAATATGGCTCTGGGTGAAATTTCATTTGGCCAGACACCGTGCTTTGATTCCCAGGAGAGTTGCCTCCTTGCAGAGGAAGCGGATGCTATAGCTAGTTGATTGCTATAGCCCTGATGCTGCCAGAGCTGGGCTGGGAGTCCCATCAAACAGCTGCACAGGGAGGACGGGGATGTTTACCTGCTGCTAACTAAACTCATGTACGTAATCCTGTTTGTGACCCCTGTGTCAAACCGCCCCCTGTCACTCGGAAGCCCGTGGAAGGGGCTCAGGAAGGCAGGGGAGCCTCCAGGGATGCTGCCTCCAGTCAGGAGCTAAGGCACAGCCTGTCATGACTTTTGGGAGGGGTGAAGGCTCCTAGCCCACACATCCTGCAATAAGGAGGGCTCATCTCCACCAGGTCCCTGGAGGAAGCCGCAGTCTGCTGCTTCTCTGGAACAAAGCTTGCAATTTTCTCCAGTAAGTGCTCCCAGTTGTAGCAGCAATTCTTAAGTCACATCATGTTTTACTCACTTTACATGCCTTTTATATCAAGTCGTCATCAAAGGCATGCGTATGTCTTGATTCAAAGTTATTCAAGATGTGGAGCCTCCGGATTTTATCAATGGAAAGGGAGGGATATGTCCCCCTACAGAACTTTTTTTAAAAATGCACCTCTTAAAATTTATTTACAAAGGTACAAAGATGCTCAGATGTACTTCTATCTAATGATTAGTTTAAATGACTGCAGCTTTAAAAAAGCTCTCTTCAAAACTATCTTGTGCTCTCTATGAAATCTACAAGTAAAAACAAATCCAATCAAGATGCCCATGATTTTCAGTTTGAACCTGTATGAGGGAAGAGTGCTTCCTCCTCCACCCCAGACCGGCAGGGCTCGAGGGCAGCCTGGGCTGGTTTGGCTTAGAGTATCTAAACTGAATTGCATTAACAAGGAAAAGATGAAAAGATTCTCTCCTAAAATAATTTCTTTGATAAAGCCCTGTTTCCCTGAAAAGTGGAAAGGGACGGAGTTTTCCAATGGGCCTTTGCTAATGCTATGGAGGTCCAAAAGCACCTCCTGGACATGCAAGATGCATTGAGCAGAATCAACCTGTGGCTTCAAGGGGGTGTCACTGGAGAGGGCACAAGGAAATGTAGTTGACCCAGCCAGCATCTTCCTGGGGTTCCCAGGGCAGCTGCTGCCTCTGGAAGGATGCCCTCCGTGAGGGGCCAGTCACGGTGGGTGGCATGGCTATGGCGGTGACTTCAAGGAGGCTGCAGCTATGCAGCTCAGTCCAGTGTAGCCATTGATGTGGCTCTTGGCACCACATGTGAGGAGACTGCTGCATGGCAATTATTTCACCTCAGGCATTTTGCACTTGAAACAGCCAAAATTTCAGCTGGTGTTGAACTAAAAATACCTTGTTTCTATGAAACTGTAGCCCCTCCCTGAGGTCTGTTTACCCCACAGCAGCAATGGTAAAGCACACAGAGGAAGTATTACTTGTAGTCTAGGAGCATGAAGCAGATGAACTTTGCAATCTGAGAACATCCTTCATTTCTCTAACTTGTCTAAGATCCACCCTGTAAATCTGATGGCAGCATATAGCCCTAAGAAATGAAGCCAAGTGAATATACGTGAAATGAAGGATTAGCTTCATTTGATACTGTATAGCAGCAGACCTGTGTGCAAAAATGTACTTTTGAGATAATCCTTTTTTTCTCCCTATCCTATTTCTACTTTGGAAAATTTCATATGTCCTGTGCAAGCTTATGGTATTTTTAAGAGATAAGCATGTCATCATCCAGTATGCAGTAAAGTGTATGGAAGGTAGAATAGTCAGTATGTTTAATACAGTCTTACTAAAATGGATACATTTTATTCTTGATGATAACAATATGTTTGATATTCTTATACAGTGAGGTATTTTGTATATGACCATCAGAAGCATAGTTAATGTGAAACAGAAGCTTATACCCAAGACTGTAACTGTGTAAAACAATCTTTATCCTATCCAGCTCCTCAATCACACACTGAAAGCTTGCCCCAAACTTCATCCTGCAGCTTACCTCACACTTCCACAATTTTTTAATTACATGGACAAACACCACTCTGGGCACCAGGTGTCAGGGGCACGGGGGTGCCAAGGAGCCAAAGCATCCACCCCATATGCTAGAAAAAAAAGCAAGGACTGTGGTCCTGCAGACCTTCCCTCTGCCATCTGGGCAGGCAGAGAGTCTTCATAGAGAAGATTGGGTGGGCACATTCCCCACTCCTAGGTTTTGACCTTTGCAAAGACATATGGGGATCAATTACAAATACCAATTCTTAGATGAAAGGAAGGCCATGTACCAGTGCAGAGCTACTCCTCCCTGCACGTACCCAGATACAAATGCACACACCAAGCCTGATCTGATTGTTGATGGTGCCCTAGAACACACAAGGCATCATTTGAGGTGTCCGAATTGCACAGATCCATATTGCAAGAAACCGAGAAGGTGGCTTTGGATGGGGCATAATAAAATGGCAGAAATATCAGAGGAAATAGTAAAAGCTGGGATGACTTAAATTATTCTACTCTAATAAATGTGCAATTGGTGAACTGTGTAGAGAAAAATACTCTACTTGCTTTTGCCAAGCAGCTGTTCTCCAAAGGCTTCCAAATCAGTGGGCTTGTGCTCTTTAATCTCATACATGGCCCTGAAAATATCTCAGTGGAAATATCATTTGAAGAAACAGTGACAGATGCACAGAACAGTGTACCTAGCTATGGTGGAGTAAGTCCTGCTCTGTCTGCTTGCACTCATCTATACAGACTCAGGTTCTCAGATGTCCTTCATTTTTCAGATTTCAGGGAAATTATGTGAGTCTCTGAAAGACTACCTAAAACTGTGGGACAAAGGCAGTCATCTGCACTTATCTTCTCTGTCCCAGTGGAACTTGCCACAACCGAGGTAAAAACCCAGTCTTATGGGAGACACACCTTTCTAAAGGGTTAGCACAAAACAGTGGTAAGAAGCTTCCCTGGAAAATAAGACATTTCCAGCCCTCATTCCTTGCTGTGATTACAGGCAAGGCACATTTCTGTGCTGTTTCCTTCTTTTATATAAATGCAAGACAAAGTTTGTGTGTGTTTATATATGTATGCATACATACATACATATTTCATATAGAAGTATGCATATACACACACATGTATCTAGGTATATGTTTATATATTTACATTCGTAGAACTAAAAAATCTCAAAAGCGAACACTGCACTGTGCACACATCTTCGTATGGGGAGAGGATGGGAGAGCAAGCCCACCCCAGATGTTGGTTGTATTGCTTAATGAACTGTCATAAAGCATTACGCTGCTTAGTGTGGTATAACCAGCACAGAGCAAACTAGAATAGTCAAGACTGGATGCTGAGGAGAGGGGGAAGAGGAGCCTGGGGAGAAAGGCTGCTGAGGAAGATCAGGTGTTGTCTCGGGGAGGGAAACAGCTGTGCAAAAATGGTGTGTGGCAGCAGCTGGAGCAGGGTTTGGGAGTGTTTAGGGAGGGTGGTAGCTTGGATAGGAAGAGCAGGTAGTAGGGCAGTGGGAGGCAGTATTCAAAAGAGATAATGTGAAGGTGGAATATTTTGGGGAGGTGATTGGAAATGGGTAATTCAATCAAAAGGACATGTAAAGAAGGTAAGGTGGAGGAAGGAATTTTTTGTGTGTACTGTGGAATTTATGTCAGAAAAATATTTATAACCATCTCCTTTGCATCAGTAGTCCATAATCTCATATCAGGGTTGCCCAACTGTCTTGGAGACTCTAAGATGGGGTCTCCAGTAGAGGTAAGCAGTAGCCTACGTGACTGCACTGAGAAGAAGCCACCAAAACCTCAAAAGAGACTGTCATTCTCCAGCACTACATCCTCCACCTTTACTTTTGCTCCAGGCTCAGCCATGAAACCAGAGGAAACATTTCCTGCAAACTATTTAGAATGGAAACAAAAAATTGCTGGTTATAAATGGAACAGCATGTCTTTTCATCTGTGTATTCACAATGTTACAAACAAGCAAGAGCTGAAAATGAAGTTATTGAAGCAGATGAACAGACATCATCATCTTTCGAGTTCTGCACATGAATATGGAAGAGGAATTAAATCATGGGCAGTGTGTGGTATTTTAACCCAAAGCTGCAATTTGTCCAGAATATTTTCTTACAAGTTTGTGCTCAAGGAGGTTCACAAACCACCATCCATCAGAATATTTGAATTTTTGCTTCAAGAAAGCCAGAATAACAGCACAGACTTGACAAATCAGATCAGAATGACCTTCTTAATGTTTGTTCTCAGTCACACTGTGGTCTGCTGCATAATGTGAATTTCCTTTTAGTGGCAGTCTGCCTTTCTAACTATTACTGGGCATGATGGAGTTACCTTCTATGAGGAATACTGGTCATTATATAAGCATCATGTTGTCTCCTGTAAGAAGTATCTGTTATTGGTAGCAGTCTACTTTTATTTCTAATCAGGAAGATTTATAGGCATGAAGAAAAAAGTAAGGATGGAGCACTAACAGTTTTTGTTTCCAGCTTCATACATGGCTAGACAAGTGACAATGTCCCACAAAGACAATATACAGAGAGGCTACAGACTAATCAGGCCAGGTCTTGAGATGGCACTATGGGGGTCATAAATACACTCAGTATGACTTGCTGTGTATGACATTAGTTATATCTGATAACAGACAGAGATAAAAACTGTCAGTGCTGTGGTGCTCTATGCTGCTGTATTTACTCTTCCTGATTTTCAGATGAAACCCAGATGAAAACAATTTTATTCATCACTAGTAGTTCTGCAAACTAAAGTAGGGATCTGTAACCCACTGATTTCCAGAGAGTTTTGTCACTGGCTTCATTAGAACCAGACTTTCCCCAAAGATTTCTAGAAATGTATACATTTGGCAAAAAAAAAGAGTCAAAGCCAAAGACACAGCTTTAGCCATCTCTCACCACCTCACATGACGCAGAGGTACGCACCCTGCTCTTCAGGGCTGGCAATAGATTATGCCCACCAGTAAGACTGCACCCAGTTGGTGTTACTGTTTGATATTACCATAGGATCTAGAGGACCCAGTTAAAACCAAAAGCCCAACGTTTTAGGAACTGAATACATAAACATGATTGAAATTCAACATGCGCCACCCCACCGTGGTGATGGGGAAGGGAGATGAGGTGACCTCAGGTGAGCCTGCAGGAGAGGCATGGTGCCTGAAGGCAGGCACAAGGCTACTTGTCTCCCCAGAGAACAGCCACAGTCCTCAGAGAGACGACAGAGCCTTGCTGGTGCAGCACATCCCCAGGCATTTTCTGAGTATAACTATATTTCAAACTGATGGGATTTTTGAAAAACTGTTTTACCACCCCATCTATCTAGGTCTGACTTGATTCCATCAATGAAGTAGCTGAGTTTTCTTTTTTTTTTTTTTTTTCCTTCCCCCAACACAAATGCAAACTCTGTAAGTTGCAGGTGTCAGGAAATCTGAACATAAGGCAGCAATGGGATGGGAAGGAAAATACATAGTTCTTCAGTTTCTACACATTAAATAATAATAAAAAGATAGCAGAAGGTAGGACAGATAATACTAATTTACTGCAACCCCATCTGCATGTGTACACGAATATAAATATTTATACTTTTACTTAGACTTTATGATTTATTCATTATATACATAAAGAGAGAACGAACAACACATCTGCATGCTATGAATCCAGGTTTCATTGAAGGGTTTTATTGACAAAGTAGAGACAAAGCCCCTGAGGACAAACCTCCTGCTGTCTTCCTAGGTTACTGTATTTGTGATGTCAGGAGTTTTTTTTAAGTTAGTCTTTTATTTAAAAAAAATACACAGACATCATGAGAGCAACCATACTATCACACAGAGAGACAGGCAGACAGACTGTATCTTTAAGTTACGAAAACTCATTTTTTGATGTGAATTATACACCTGTTTTGTTTTTTTCCTGTTATTGAGAAAATCAAACAAAACAGGAATTCACTCATTATAAGTGACTGAAGTCATAGTTTTGCAAACACTAGCACAAAGGAACAAAATTCAGCAGTACAACTGCTCAAAACCTTCTCACAGAAAGTAGTAATGTTATATAGTTGTTGGACATGATGATTTTCACATCAAGTTTTAGCTGCAATTGCTTTCAATTCTTTTGTAGTGGAAAAAAAAAACATGGGTTTTCTAACAGTCAAAAACTTTTGGGTTTGGGGTAAAAAATCCCAATAAAGCCAAGAAATCCTTCCCCAAAATTAATTGGCTTTCTAAAATGTGAAACTGTAGAAACCAGTAACCTTAATTTCTTTTCATTAAGAATATCAAGGCCAGGTGTACAAGCAGTTCTCCTGGAAAAATATGCACAAGCAACTCTAGTATAAACCAGGTGTGTGAAATTTTTTTTCCATCTCATGAAAATTTAAAACTTTTCCAGATATTTCAGCACAGCTTTGAACTCCAGTGAATATAACATCTGATTACCCAACACTTTCAGCTACCAAGCTCCAGTAGACTAATTGATGTCTATACCAGTGGATGCTACAATTTCCATGAATCCTCTGAGTGTATGTGCAGGTGTAGTTCTCAAAAGTATTCTGTCTCAGATAGTAAGATACACTAACTGCAAAAGTGAATAAAATCTTCTGATTTCAATTAGTCTGTTTGCCCTATACCCTTTCTCTGTAATTTGATATGTAAAAAACATATATTCCCTATTAAGTTTTGTAATTTAGCCACAGATTCTACATCAAGAAGTTGCAAATGTGCAGCATGTTCTGTATTTTTTTCTTGAAACATGAAGACAGTGTATGAAACCTTGTGACCCACACAGCTGAAGAAGCTTGTGCCCCATCTTTTGTGGAAAGATGGACCAGATGATCTCCAGAGGTCTCTTCCAATCTCAGACAGTCTGTTTCCAGTTTATTGATGCAAAAGAACCTCTCAGGATGTTAAACTTAGTCTCATTGGTGGTGCTCCAGCTTGCAGTAAAACCAGCCTGCTGCAATCTGCTTGAAGGGATGCAAATAAAGCCAGTAAAATGTGCAGAAAAAGTATCTGTTATCCCAGCAGATCTGTGGTTGCCCCTGTGCTTTTATTGCGGCCCTGGATAATTATAAAATAAAATGTGAAGAGTACATAGTTTAGGAAAAAACTAAAGAAACTTTGAAATATGCATCATATACATTAAAAAATCATCACCAAATTTGCCTAGGACCCAGTTCATTAGAAAGGATGCATTATCTGTCTGTCTTGGCCGGTGGTTTAAACTCACCAGCAGGTCAAGTTCAGTATGTCCTGCAGGTGGCTGAGAACTATGATTCAGGAAAGTCTTTGCCTGCACAGGCATAAAGGGATGGGAACCATGGAAGAACCTGGGATAACTGGGGTATCACTGCTGCCTCCATCTATTTCTCTGTGAATACCTTTCTTCAGCTTCCCTGTGCCCAGGAGCTTTCATAGCTTTTGCTGTCTGAGCTGGCTCTGCTCATTATCCATACTGTTTCTCTTATGTAAGGTCCTTTAATCATCAACAGACAGTTTCTGCTCTCCAAAGAATATATCAGCCATCGAAAACATGCCCAGACAGATGAGGGAGAGCACAGGCCCTTGGTAGGGTGTTTCTTTTCATCTCCTCACCCTTCCTGCTCCTTCAGGGACAGCAGTCCCATTGATTTCAGGAGGGAAATAAAAAAGGTTTAAGACATCTTGAGCCTCTCATCTAGTTTGTCTTCTTGCAACCTTTCCTTTTTCAATGCTATGGTAATATTCATGCAAGGGGACCGAGGTGAAGGAACAGATGCTGCTCCTGTTTCCTCCCTGTTATCATCCCACTCCCAGTGATGCTCCCCATAATCGTTCCATTGTATGGCTCTGCTTCCTATAAAGCTGAACAATGAATAATGGATGCAAAAACTAAGTGGCGTTTCAGGTTCATTAGTATGCATATTGTTATAAATTCGATTCAGTAGGTGCTGTGAAGCCACTCTCCTCTCTTTTGAATTTTGAGGTGTCACTGCTTCAGGCTCTGGTAATGTTCATTCTGTATTCATTCATTTGCGTCTGTAGTTTTACCTGAATCGTAGGCTATTGTTCTTATTTGCAAAGCTTGGGTTTAATTTCCTGTAGAAAGCTTTTCTTTTGTCTCTTGGGCTCATTCTCCTATTATCATCCACCTTGAGAGTACTAAAGCAATGTCCTGGTGGTAAAATATAATTTGTTTTGTAGTGTTCTAATGAAAATTTTACCACTTCTGTCCTCAAAAAACAATAAAGATCAAGATTTCCCCATTTTCTCACTCTAGGTGTCAGTAGCCAGGGCTTCCCTTCAGTTTTATTCGTGAATGTTAAATAGTCCATGAAATCCCCAGCCATAATCCCGCAAACCCTTGTTACCTTTGACCAAAGTCCAGCTGCTGGCAGAGGCTTTGCTGGTAATACTGGGCTCCCAAAAAGAATTCCTGTCAGCCATGCAGACAGCAAGTCATGGAGCGGCATTTTCTTATAAAGTAGAACACAGGCTACTTCCTGCTCCATTTCAGACCCCCAGCCCCTGTTAATATATCATGCAGTTATTCCCTTTATTTATCTGACATACATGTTTTATTCATTCTCATTAGGCTGTTCAATACCAGCCCATTATCTTTCAATAGATTCATAGCAGATAAAGCATTCACATTATTGCCCCTATTTTTATTTCTGTTTTACGATATTTTCCCTCACATGTTCAGACTCATGCTTCCTAACAACAGCATATCATTAGGCCTTGCCTTCAGCTATTGTTAACAGTGAACCGATAGAATGCAGTAGGATGCTACAAAAAGCAGAGCTGATCCCAAGTCTTTTTTTCTCTCTGCCCTATCTGTATTGGACCAATAGTGGTATAGAGCTATCAGCTCGAGAAAGTACAAAATTAACTCTGTCAACAATAGAAGAAAGAGACAATAGTGAGCTATAGCTGTGCTCTCCCAGGACATCTTGCACAAAGGAACAATCGCCCACAGCAGTCTCACTAAAATGGTATTTGCAGTGGATAATATTTGGTGTATGCACAGCGCATATAAAGTAATACAGTAGTTGCTGATAGCAGTTTCTCTGTGCATGAAGAGCATCTCAGTACTGAAACTGTTTCTCATCTTTGATAGTGTATGTAAAGCCTTCTTAACATTATAAGCAGCCCTGAGCGTTAAGGGTAAACTATTCAAATCAGGCTGCTGAAGACAGGTGTTGAAACCCAAGTACTGATATGAGTTGTCCTCCATGCAGTACCAGGAACCAGTAGCCACATTTTGAAAATGCTGGTGTAAGTGACTCTCTCAAGATGAAAAGGAGAGCCTGCAGCAGAGAAAAGAGAGAGTCCTTTCTGCCTGGATCATCATCACCTTTGTTCTCCTTTTTTTTTTCCCAGAGCAGTAAAAAAGTCCAGCTCTCCAGTTCTTTAGTCATGTGAAACCAAAGATAAAAATACATGTACTAACTTTAGCAAAGGCTAAAAAACCAGGTGAGTCAGGCTCTTCAGATGCTTCATCAAGAATCTCATAATCTCAACTATGTCCAGGATGCCTATTTGACTCGTGGTGACAGTAGATGTGCATTCACTGGAGCCTCCTTGCTAAGAGAGACAAACCGCCTGTCCCTGACCAGAGCAGGTCTAAGAAGTACAAGAGTGTGACACGTAAGGAGTCATACCACATGAGGAGACAGAGATCAGCCACAAGCAGCTAATTTCCACTTTTATTATGGTAAATTTCCAGAACAGATGCTGATCTTTGTGGTCTGAAATATGAAAAACTTAAACCTTACAAAAATATTCCCATTGTGCAGTTCCACTACAGAGATTATCATGACCACAGGATCTTCCTAAGTACCACACTCATACACATTGTGTGTGTTTATATACAGATATATACAAATACACTAAAAAACCCCACACATATATACTGTAATATTTTTCATATATACAGTCATATATCTCTCTACATAAACATGCTAGTATCCCCAGATGTGTGTATAGACAAGCACAAAAACATATGCATGTAAATGCCCTAACAGATATGCATATTTATAGTAGTCTTTTTCAAACAGGTTTGCTCTTAAATATCCTCTTTTGCATTTATATTTAAGGCACTGTACTCAGCTACATTTTTGTTGGCAAGGGACATTGCTAAGGACATTTGCTGTTAGCCTGTTCCTTTAGCTTTTCTAAGTGTGGTTTCACTGTGCATTTCTTTGGGAACTTGACTATGTGTAAGAAGAAATAATACAGTCTTGTATAAACTACATAACCTCTGCTGAAGTGGTGTGGGGACTGATTAAAATCAGGGCTAGGTTTATCCATTTGAGTCCAACTATACCAGCATTTGGGCACCCCAGAACCTCAGTAGCAGCAAAACTGAGTAACTGAGAATAGAATTTGTCCCAAATGCTAGAATGATCCTTTCTCTAATCATAATTAGCATATTTTGTAGACCAGAAACCAACAAACTCCTCATCTGTTAGTACTTACTTCTCCCTTCCCTTGCAGCTTGGTGCTATACCACCCATATGTTGTCCTCTTCTCCCACTTGGTTTATAAGGTTCCCCCACACCAGTGGGGGCCTGAGGCTGAATACCTCCAGGAGACACATTCTTCACCTGCACTAAGTGAGCAAAAGGTGTATATTTTACTTTTAGAGTTGCCTCCAGTGCTATATCTGCAGCCTGCTGAGCACCTGATGCAAAGGCAGCCATGAAACTAAGTGGTTCCTGGAGGAGAGGACAGAAGTTCAGCTCTAGAAGATGGTGCCGGTGCTTTAGCCTAATTCTTTATCGCCATGAACAGCTCATACAGGAGAACAACCACAGCAGAAGAAGCAAGGATTTTGTTTGTGTTCTGCTCCCAAAACAGCCGTACCTGCAAATGGGCAGTGTGTTATGCTGAGGGGCAGGAGGGGGCTAGCAGGACAGAGCTCCATCCCAACCTTTCTCGAACCTTCCAATGCAACCCGTTGCATGCTGTCTCCTTTCTCAACCCAGAAGACATGAAGTGCTTGGACACGCTTGTGCCTCCGAGCTGTCACTTCTCTGCTGTCAAAAGCAGTACGAGAGCTTCCCTGGCCTCACAAAAGGTGCCATGGGGACAACTACATTTCAGATTGCATAAACTTGGATATCACTGCAATGGAGGCCAGATAACACACAATATACTCAGCTTTCAGGCATGCAGGTCCAATTTGCAGAACTGGAGATGAGCATGGTAGTTAATACATTCCCTTTTGTTTCTTTTCTCTTTTGGCAACCTGCTCTTTGTTCTTGTAGTCTACTCGATTCCAGGGATTTTTTTGTTATAGTGAAATGTTTAATTTTTCTTTTTAATACATGTCCCAGCACTGAGCACCTACTGCAATTAAAGCTCTGGTATTTGGTTCCTGTGAGGTCTATTCTATTATGAAGTCCTATCCATTGATTGTAGACTAATGAACCCATCAATTCATCACAGCACTTCTATTACCCTACTGCTGTTGTGGGATATTGTATTGCTGAGCTTGGGTAAGAGGACTGACTCTCTTGTTACTGCCCCAACTGTTGTTAAGGATGTAAAAAAGGTAAAGTAATCAGAATTTCAATACAGTTCAGCTTTGTGGCCCTTCTGTGGTACGTCGGTTCCTTCTATAGCAGGACTTTCTCATTTAAAGTAAATCAATTTCAGCAATACTTGCTGTTCAGAAACAGTGGGTCTTCAGTGGGATGGAAGAGGGAATGAGACTTGATATTTTGCTGAGAAACAGGGGGTGACATAAAAACTGGTCTGTTTCTTTGCACTCTTAGAAATTGTCTGGAGTGGGGCATCAGGAAAGCCTAAATAAACTCAAGTTAAGGTAAGTAGAAACAGCAAGAAATGGTATCAACAGCAAGAGCAACAACAGCAATATGCTTTTCTCCCTCTGTGTCAGATGCTGGTAATGCTGTTTTTTAAAGCATAGTCTCAGATTATTTGTGACAGATTTATTTATCATTCCATAGATTGTTTTCTACTTTGTTTTCAGATTGTCTGGAATTATATTGATTCAGCACAGAAATGTAAAATGCACAAAAGGAATTGGGAAGAAAATAAAACCCAGGACCACAAGAGAAATTGCCTTTAAAGTATCACTTTAAAGTTCAAGGGGTCAAACCCCAAATATAATAATTCTGGCAGTCTTTATGTCTTTCTTGAGAAAACATTTTGGTGTTGAATTTGGAGGGTGAACACTAATATAGGAACATGTGAAAAATAAAGGAAACCAGACTGTGCTTTGTAACTGTGTCAGAGAAATTACAATGTCTGTATAGAATGTATGTAAACAGAGGATCTGCAAACACAAATGAGAGGAATGGAGAGGTCTGAAACAAATAAGATGCTTATAGAGAAATGTATTTAACAGATAGAAATTAATCCAGCCTTTTCAATTTGCATTCCTTACTAAAACCAGCTAAAAATTCCCAATACTGACAGGTCAACTGAAACACAAAAAAAATTAATTTAGGCAACACAAGCCCATGGAAAAAAGGTTTATCAGTTCCAAAAAAAGTGAAACCACTTTCTATCCAGGATAAACTCCTATCTGAATTTAGCCACCCACTCATTCACTTGTTTTTTAAGCCAGCTGTTATAACACATAGTACTCTGACTATCCAATGACTATCATCTCAGTTCTAGCACTAGATTGTTTTTCTAAAGCATGTAATCTGATGCCACAGAAGAAATGAGGGATTTGGGCAGCGTGGGCATTTTAATACCATATCCATTTGCTGCACATGTCCTGACATAGGTTCTTCTGGATGTGGGGGATGGAGCACCTAGAGCAGGCAGAAACTAATCTTTAAAAACAAGACCAACAATTAGCTAGTAAATAGTGGTGCTGCAAGTCTAATTAATTAATGTTTGCAAAATGTTCTGAGATTCCCCAGATAGAACATGTTACAGAAGTGAAAAATATTACAAGTAATCTTTACTGATGTATTAATAACACAGAAGGTACGAATGCAGCCTTGTTATAAAAAAAAGCTCATAGTGGGTTTTTCTTGCAACAGGTTTGCCAGCAGAAGCAACTCACTGAGAAGCAAGTACAAAGTTCTGCTACAAGCTGTGGTTCTGCTACAAGGAAGGCTGCAAAGCTCATGCACACCAGTAATTTTTGTTGCTGAGAGCCCACAAGTGAGTCAAGTGTTCCATCTAGCTTCAGACAGGTCCCTCGAGGTCTGTGAGCCTTTGCCTTCATTCAGCCTCTCTCCTTGGTGTCTATAGCAAGATCTCATCATTGCTTCGCTACTGCAACCCACAAAACAAGCATGTGGCTTCATAAATAAAATAATTGCTTTATCTGGATTTGAGTTGTGACTTCCTCATTCCAGAGGGTAGAGAAGGGGCAGCAGAAGATCATCAGCCCCATAAGACCTGGTCCACCATAAACATGGGTGACGGGATCACCATTCCCTCTCTGGCCTCTTTTTAGGTTATGTTCTGGCCTCTGCCATCTGTGAATACAGTGATTCAGCACGAAAGATTTGTGCCCTCTCTGAAAGCTTGCAGACTACCCTTTGCAGGGTACTGCCATTCAGCTATTCTCCCTCTCACCCAGTTCATCCCTGAACAGGAGAACTGAGGCAACAGGGGTGAAAGGGTGAGAAGGGGTATGGGGTTCACAGATGCTTTCTTCATCTGGGAGTCAAAGGTGTGCTGGAGGGCTGACAGGGTCCCAATACAGTGGAAAGCTGGTGTGTTCAAGGATGTGTTGCAGAGCATGGGAGGAAGGTGATGCTTCTACAGAATGACTTCTTAGCCAATGCATACCAGATACACTCAGAAAGCAAAGAAACTGACAGTGACTGGGAAATGACCGATCCATACCAAAAGCTGTGAACAGCTGCCCTCACTCCTGTCTCCTCACCTCCTCAAAAGCCTGCTCAGGCTTTTGAAGCATTGAGGTCCTCCTCTCTCCTTCCTCATTTGCTCTTGCCCAGTTGAATCACAGAGATCCCTTTGCCATGCTGATTAGGAAGCAGTTGATGCCTGCCTGGCTGAGCAGAGACCACATGTAGGGACTCCCCAGCCAAGCAAAGCCCCAGCAAGGTTATCTGTCCTTACACTGACATTCACTCACCGTTACTCAGAAATAACCAGCTGTTTTGATAGAAAAATAAAACAGCAGTGAGAAAAAAGCAGGCTCAGAAAGGGCATGCAGAAAGAGGGTAGGAGCCCTAGGTCAGAGCAGGGACACAGGTAGAGAAGTGGGTAACTTCAGCACAGAACAGGGGAAGGGATCTGCACAGTATAGGAAGACTCATTTCACACTGCTATTACGAAGTAGAGCTTTGGTAATGGAAGGAGTCATGGGGGCTTCTTACAGGACCTGTGAGCGCAGCAGTGTGGAAAGGCTGGGTTGTTTCTCCAGGCTGCTTTCCTTGGAAAAACGTGCTGTGAAGTGACAGCTTTGCACAACAGAGTCCTGAGTGACTGCAGCACACGCTGTATGTTCACATCTAACAGTCCACCTGTGAACAGGCACTGTTGCATACTTCACGTCGTGTTTGATTACTTCATTATTGTGGTTTTCACTGGTATGAATGAACAGGCACACCCTGTTTCTTTCAGAGATTTTCCTATAAGATACACTCATACAAGCATAATGAAGGCTTGTGGGAAAGTCTGCAGGCAACCATTAATGGCATTTATTCACACTGAATACAGGATGTGCAGGTCTTCACACCTGCTCTCTGGTCTCATTGCCTGTGTCTACAGTAGTTGGTCTTTTCCAGCAAGTCCCTTGCAATATCCAGAGAGAACAACGAGGCTGAGCAACTGCAGAAGCAGCATGGCTGGACAATGCACAAACTCCTTTGTCTCCCAGCAACAGGCAATATGGTGTAATAGTTTATAAACTGGAGTCTGAGGTGATTGCATTACTCAGGACTAATTACACAGTTCCATTACCCTGTCACATCAGCATTTGCCACCGACTTGGCAAAATAAAACACGGTCTCTCAAAAAAACATACTCACAACAATGGAGGATGGGAATTAAAATCTTTGATTAAATCCTGCAAGCTGCAAAATTATGGACACTGACTGTAAAATGTGAGAATCAGAGAGCGAGTAAGAAGTACTCTTCCTTGGTTGATCTCTGAAGCTTATGGGACAACTTGTGGGAGAGCCTGTGTGGTGCTCACATAACAGCCTAGCTTTGCTCCTGAAGCCATCATCCAGCCATACATCCTTTATCTTCCTCACAGGGCTTTCTACTTTCTCAGAGGAGCAGATATTCACCTTGGTCTCATGGAGGACCCCATACTGGAGCAGGTGGATGCTCAAAATAGGCTGTGATTCCTTGGAGAGCCTGCACTGGGGCAGGCTCCTGGCAGGACCTGTGGACCAGCGGAGAGAGGAGCCCAAGCTGGAGCAGCATTGCTGGCAGGACTTAGGACCCTATGGGGTACCCATGCTGGAGCAGTCTGTTTCTGAAGGACTGCACCTTATGGAAGGGACCCACACTGAAGAACTTCATGAAGAACTGCAGCCTGTGGGAAGGACTAAGGTTAGAGAAATTTGTAGAGGGCTGTCTGTAGGGACACTACACTGGAGCTGGAGAAGAGTGTAAGGAGTCTTCACCCTGCAGAGGAAGGAGCAGCAAAGACAAGATGTGATGAACTGACTGCAACCCCCATTTCTTGTCCCTCCACACCACTCAGAGGAGGAGGTAGAGTGAAGCTGAGACTGGGAAGAAAGGAGGGGTGAAGGGAAAGTGTTTTGAGATTTATTTTTTCTTTCTTATTACCCTACGCTGATTGGATTGGTAATAAATAAATTTTGCCCAAGTCTGTTTTTCCCACTGTCCTTATCTTGACCAACAAGCTTTTCATTACATTTTCTCTCTCTCCCCCTATCCGGTTGAGGAGGGGGCTGTTGATAAGAGTGGCTTTGGTGGGCACCTGGAGTCCAGCCAGGGTCAACCCACCACAATGAGGAAGTGTCTTTCTGAAGGATATTCCATTCCTTTAGTCTATCCTTCATGTTTGCTGCATCCTTCTCCCCTCAAACAGCTCCCTTTTGGTCGTCTTTGCCTTTAGGAACCGATACCTCAGAGTGGCATCTATCCTTGCCCTATCCCTTACCCTTCCTCACCTTTGGCAGGGCTAACACTGCCTTACAAAAGCACAACAACAAATCTATGCCTGTTCCCAGTTATGAATCTGTTACCAAATAGAAACCCTAGAGTCATTTTGATCATTTTGATTTCTTTTCTCCCCATGCTTACGCACAAGGGCTTCCCTGCCATTTCTCTGAGGCATCACTTTTTCCACTGCGTTCCCAAGAGCAGTCAAATCCATCACCACCAGAACTGAGAGATGTTCTGCTCCTGGACTGAGCTCATCTGCTCCCACACAGCGTTTCCTTTCCCTCTCCCTCACTCTCCACCCGTGTTTTACGCACAGAGCTCAGGAGCAGAAGGCTGCTTTCGGGCTTTGCAGACAGTTTTTGGGTGGAGCAGCTGATGAGCTCACTGGGGCTACACTGGCCCCTGTGGGGTATGCTATTCCCGTTCCTCCGGAGAGAACAGCTGAGGCACTTTAACCTTTGTGCATATTTAGAGCCAGATGAGTGCTCAGCCGCTTTGGAAACAGTGTGTAATTAAAGTAATTGTTCTGTTCAAAAATAGCAAGTGGTGTAAGATCTACAGAAGTAATTAGAATTGCCACACCATTAAGAAGCAATAACATATACAGTATGTAGACACTAATCTGATAATTACCTTCTTTAACAGAGATCAACTATCAGTGTGTTTGGGTTTTTTTATCTTCCAAATGCATGAAGAGTTTAGAATTGGGGCCACAAACCCCAGGAGGTTCTTTTTGCAGGGCTTTCAGAGAGCATGACTCTTCTGGAGGGGTGAAGTTCCCCTTCCTCTCCCTGCACCAAAAGGTCTCTTTTTGCCTCTGTCTCTCAGATAGATAAACATATATATACACACCTATTCATACGTCTGTGCATATACCTATGCCTATATGCATGAGTGTGTGTGTGTGTAACCAGGGCTCTCAGGGGAGCTGCTGGGCTCCTAAGGGCAGAGCACTTGTGTTGTGTTTCCTGCTCTCTCTTAGCTGCTCCACTCTAATGGACAGCAAATGGCACTTTGCCGAGTCCACATTTCTACCTTCCAGCTAATTCTTCCATGTCAGGCATTAAAAGAGTCTAAGTCTATAATTTTTGAAAGATTCTTAATTTGTATTACAACTCTTGAAGAGTGACCAACTTTTCTTACATGTAAGCACCAAAGACCAATCCAATATCCTAAAGCTGATTAAACTACAGAAGAAAATGAGGATGGGAATAAATATGCTCAAAATGGAAGTGGGTAGAGTGTTGATAGGTAGTTAGCTTTCTTCAGATGAAATCAGTAAATGCAGGTGTGCCTTAATTTTGAAATATTATACCCAGGTGACTGATTATATTGGTCTTGGAAAACTCTCAAGGTGAGTGAGTTTCCATAAAATCAAACTAACAAATGCTGTTCAAGGAAAGAGGCAAAGATTAACTCACAGCTCTGTTGTATGAGGTACATCATAGAGGAGAATGGACACAGGAAAGAGAGACTGTATGCTGAATGTTGACAAAAAGACTTTCATAGCATGACCTTGTTGTCCACGCCATACTTACATCTCTATACGAAAAAAAGAGAAAAAAAGAGACTTCAGGCATTGTGACTTTGAAGGCAGTGTTAAGTCTTTATGACAATGAACTTTCTTGCTCTTTTGGAAACAGAGGTTTAGGAAAGCGTTGACAGATACCTTCCTGGAGCAGATATTTTATATTTTAAAAAATTTACCTTTTTTTCCTTGTTTTCATGTTGTATTATCATACATTGATAAAGCCAGCTATGGTATGCTTTTATGCAGCTGTGCACTTTCTGTAAACATGCACTTACTGGAAACAAAGAAGCCTTATTTGAGGAGGACTGAGCTGTCTGATCTTTGTGCAGAATATTTTTTAGAAGAGGAACTTTTTTCTACCTCAGAAAATACCACTCCTGGTTTTGGGTTTTTTTTTCTCCCTCTGTAGTCACCCCCTTGCAGTCTTGCTGAAGTGAGGTTCCCACAGTGCCTAGTGATGCAGCTGCAGACTTAGCAGCAGTAAAATATTCCACAGAAAAATGATGAAAAAAATCCCCATGATCTGCACTGCCTCTTCTACTCTCTCCAGCCAAGATCTTGCATTATCCCCAAAATGTGAGATTAGGTTTTTAGGTTGATAGTATTAATAAACATTAGCCAAAATCTGATCCTTGAAACTCAAAACTTTTTATTTTTTATTTTTTTTTCTGTAGTCTGGCTATGACCACGTAAAACTGAACCCACCCCCATGGCTTTGGTCCTCTATTGGATTCAGAAGTGGTGGAGAGGGTGAGGCTTGCAGAGGGATGGGCCTTGGGGAGCAGGTCATGTTGTTTTTCTATGTAGAGCTGGATGCAGCTGCAGCTTAAGAAAAACAGATCAGAAAGCCCCAGTGGTTTGCACAAGACTTCCACCCAAGGTGAAGGAATTCTCATGAGACTGTCTGGGTGTTCTGTTCTTGGGTACATTTTTGTAAACCATGAATTCTTGACACACCCATTTTGATGTGACTTAAAAATCTGACTGATGCTATTTACTAGAGACAAACAGCTTGATAATTCAATTCTCAACAAAGCTAGTAACTGAAAACTGTTTCTCTGGAGTATTTTTGATACAGCCTGTGTAAAATGAGTTTGTCATCTTCATCCAACCCTTAAACTCTGGCATAATTGAGTTCAGTCTAATTTGGCAATCATTCCAGACAGGAATAAACCTAAACCTTTACAGGAGTAAAGGTAATTCATATTATTCAGAGAAAAAGACAAAGACTTCAAGAGCCTGCCTTGGTTAGCCCAGCAAAGTGAAAGCCTGCTTCCTATGCTAGTCTGGGAAGCACCAGCAAAGAAAGGCTGTATCTAAAAGAAATAGGTCAACACCTGCTGCTGGTCATAAATTTGGGAAGGAAATAAGAGAGTAGTTGATGACAACTACAGCAATGGAGCAGCTTTATAGGAATGAAAAATCCCAAATAGTTTTCAGACAGTGTTAGTTCTATTTCTGAAGGAGAGTCTGTGATGTGTCTGTCTCTAGCACATGCCGTATTCCCAGCGGAGCAGGTATGATTAGGTGGAAGTCACACTCACCTTTAATTTGGAAGTAGTCATGGACAAGCACTTCTCATCTTCTATAAAGTCTAAGAATCTCAGATCCCAGTGTTTTGCCTAGAGGAAATGAAACTTCTCACAGCCAGTACTTTTTTGCACTCTGATCATAGAGACAGAACGCTGGTGGAGTATGAGGGGAATAGACCATAGAAAGTGTCTGGCTTCACATCATCTTCCAGATTAATATCTCCCAATGTCATGTCAGTGTGCTGAGCAAGAGGGTCCATTGCGCTGACCCTCCTCAGCATTTTTTAATTTTGCTTATATTCTCAATTGTTTTCTCACACATAAAAGTGAGTCCTCAAAATTAGTTTTGCAGTCATATTTGTGGAGCGGTACCAGGA
Organism: Scolopax mira; assembly: GCA_004320125.1. NCBI lineage: Eukaryota > Metazoa > Chordata > Aves > Charadriiformes > Scolopacidae > Scolopax > Scolopax mira. The sequence goes on from BJBW01004845.1 coordinate 220,875, forward strand.
AGTCTGATGTCAGATTCTCTGGGTTGGGTGCATCATCCCCTGCAGCTTTTCCAAACTACTTGCCGTACTTCAGCAGGAGAACCTAGACAAGGGTTCATCATCAGAATGAAGATTGGAAGTCCCAAAAATGTACTGGCAAACAAGCAATGAAGATAGAGGTGAACATGAACTACATCGCAGGTAGACACAGTTAGTTATGTGCAAGCTAAGAGAGATTTTTGAGGACAATGAGGGCCCTGCACAGGCAAACAGATGCAAGCCTGTTTTCGAAAGGATTATTCAAGGAACAAGGAATAGTCTAGGGAAGTCTGGAGGCCCTCCCAACTCTATTTTTTACGACTCAGTGATTTCTGTGACTGTGGTTTAAAAGGTAGCTGATGTCAGACAAGTCAGACTGCAGGGGAGCAGAGGATTTGGATACCATTCATACTATTCCCAAGAATAGAAGGCAAAGTACAATCACACTCAGACATTGGGGTCTGTGGCGGCTGAAGTGTCTGTGCAGATAAGGGCAAACAGATTGAATTTGGAACAAAGAGGCAGCACAAGGAGTGGAAAGGGGAAGAAATGTCAAGGGTAGAAGTGCTGGAAGAAGGCTATTGGAAATCACGGTTTTCTCTGGAAAAAGCTGTGAGGTGAGTAGTTATGGCAAACTACAATATACAGATTGGAGCACCGTGGGTCCAGTGAGCATGGTAATTCCCATAACCCATAAACACTGAGCCAGTGAATGTGATAGACAGGAACAACGGGGAGATGCTGCAGTCTCAGTTCAGGCAGAAACATGTCTGCAAAGGGTGCAGTCCAGTCACGAACTCAGAAGCATGTTTGCACCCACGCTCATTTATTCATCATCAACAGCGTGTTGCAAACAATCATAAGAATGCCAGTTACTTGCCAAGACACAGCGATTTCTCACGTCTGTCACTTGAGCCAGGCGCAGCAATAACAGTACCAGATTCCAGCTGTGTGCTACATACAGCTCAGTATTTATGAGCTTCACATCGTGGAGGCATTTGTTGTGGTCCCACTCATCTGGGCAGGGCTAACACAGCAGTAGCATGCCAAGCCCTGGGACAGCTCACACTGGTGTGGAGTGAGACTGGCTGGTGGCAAACGGAGCCTTGCTGCCTCCGACACAATGTGGCACCTAAAGATGAACACAGGCATTGAAAAGGATTAATTGGCAGCTATGCTAAAGACACCCAAGAAGTTCTGGTACAATCATGATGTATCTTTTCATCTATATGTGTTCATGCAGTTAATGGGAAAGCCTACAATAAGCTCTCCTCCTGTACTTTTTGTTATATGTTTGTAGCACAGCAACACTTTGCCACCCACAAAAAAAACAGGATTTCACTGTGCTAGGAGATGTACAAACACAGAGTGAAAAAAGTGGCTCCTGTCCACAAATACTTCTCATCTAACTGCTTGGTGAAATGTCACCATCCATACATAGCCATTTGCTGAGAAATCCGTCTGCCATCTCCACAGTCTGCTAAGTGATGTGACCACCAGCTTTGCAATGCCCAAGTGCTTGCACTGTTAAAGAGAATATTCAGCCAGCCTCTCTCACATAAGCACTGCTCTCTAGTGACCTTGTGTAGCTCCAGATTACCACGTTTGTTGTATACAAATATTTTCTTATGAAATTATGTATTAAAACTGATACTTGGATGAAGCATCAAGTATTTTGCAGAACAAACCCTACAAGTAGTTTTTCTGTTTTCAGCTGCTAGAGACTGATTAACAAAATCGTGGTATCCAGTACACCTGAGAAGGGGTGGAAGTCTCAGTGTGTTGAAGGAGCAGTGTAGTGTCAAAATTGTGTCCATGCTACAAGCCTCGCAACCTGCCCATTCTGCAGATCTCATTCTAACTTCTCATTTCCTTCCCCAAAATTTCCACTTGATTCTTTGTTCTTTCCTCTCTTTTCTTTTTGGCACCTCCCTCCTCATAGACCAGCAGAGTTTAGGAACTTCTGGAGGAAGTGCCAAAGGCAAATCCCAAGGCAGGACACAGGAAGGCAGGCAATGTTTCAAGATCTCAGTGGAGGACCCAGCCCCAACAGGAGCTGTGTTCCTGCCTGCAGGGCAAAACAGGGAGCCTGAGAAAAGGCACTCCTGGCCATCTGCTAGAAGTCAGTAAGTACTTAGTGGAGGAAGAGGGAAGAGTAAAATAAAGGGTGGAAAGGATCATGGCATGGCATCAAAGGCTTCATCAGAGTAGAACTTTATGGCTGCAGAGCCTAGCTCACTTCATCACAGCTCTCCCCAGCATGACTGCTTATAGACCTGGGTCTTCAGTGGTGAGACAGCAAAAGCACAACAATAGAGGAAAGATGGGCTGGGCAGGGAGGTGCCCTTCAGAGTAGGAAGGCAGGAACTGCAGGAACAACATGAGGGCAAGCTCTCACTGGAGGTATGGGGCACAAACACTCCAGAAAAGAAAGGCTGGATGCAAAGCATATATGAATATGTATTGTGTGAGATCAAGAAGAAGGAAGAGGAAGGCACATCCAGGAAAATCCACCAAGGGTGGGATACTTCCTCACCCATCCACTGGCCAGCACAGCTTTGACAAAGCCCATATTTTTTTCCTACCCTGGACAGATTTCTAATTGTCTGAGTCACACTATACCACAACCAGCATAGATAAATTGATTAGAACACACTTAATAGCATCGTGGCAGAAAATACACAGACTCGTCAAGGAGAAGCAATGCTCTGAGGTTTGTATGGAGGACTCCAACCCTCCATCTATTCAATTTAGCATCAGCACCTGCCACCCTTATTCATGCTGAACCACGTTTTACCACAAGAGCAGTCCCATGGCAGCCAGCAGCCCTAAGATGCCGCACTTATCCCAACTACTGCAAAAATCAGCCAGCAAGGATGATATTCTTTGCTAATGTATTGCAGAACCACTCCTCTGAAGTGAATGGTGCTATACCCCTGTGGTTTTATGTAATGAAGACAGACTGCTGTTTAAAATACAAACTTGCCCTGGAGCTCTTTTAGCCGTTCATCCCAAGAATATGAATCTGGACATTTCCTGGACAGTGTAGCCCAGCGGCAGTAGCTGCGCCCCGGAAGCTGAATTTGATGAAGTAGTGAAACAGCCGAATTGAACATGTTCAAATCTGTGTAATAGAAATGTTCCATCTTGTCTTTTTTCCCATGCTGAAAGCTATGCAATTATCTTTTTTAATAGTTTCCCATACTTTCAATAAAAATAGCCATTAAAAAATTACCAAAACTGAAGAATTGCTTTGGAAAACATTTTAATTGATATTCACCAGTCAATTGTAATAGTTTATTATCAAAACTGGTATGAAGGAATTATCTCCTGTGGTCAGTCAGGGGGATTGGCAGGTTTTCATATTGTTTTTTCCCTTTCAAAAGAGAGAGCTTTGAGCTTAAATTTAGCATAGTAATCCAGATAATTGCCAGATCGGGTAGCCATTCCAGCCAATAAACATGCAGAAATTGTAATTGATATTTGATAATTAAAGTCCAACCTGAGAAGGAATAGTAATAATTAGTGGGGAAAGCACATAATAACATAAGAAATTACAATATAGCTGAGAGAGTTTCTTTAAGCAAAGGAAACAAATTACCCTTGAGCTTTCTTAAAGCAAAAGCTTGCTTTTGGGGGAGTGTTTTTTGTTGGTTTTTTTCAATTTGAAGTGCACTTCAGACTCCGGTAGCCACTAAAGGGCTGATACATTCATCTGAGAAAGAGTTAATAGTCTCATTTGTATTGTCTTATTCCCAAATGTCCCAAAGAGGAGCTGTTCATCTTCACTGCTAAGTGTTGCACAAATATAAAGCAGGAGTGAGCATCTGTCCCTCCAGGCTTCCTAGACAGCCTGATATCTCAAAACACAGAGCAGGCTGCAAGTGCTAATAAGAATTTTTCAACTTCCACCTCCAGAGGTTTTACCTTTCCTCCCTTTCCCCCCATTAAAAAGCCCTGGCAAACATCCAGACCGAGCTGCTGAGCAGGGAGGGTCTGTGCGTCAGGGGCTATAATGCCTGGCCTGGCACAGGGGAGTGCAGCAATCTCAGGCCACTGGATCCCTGGGTAGATATATTCCAGGCTGGGATATTATGGCATCCCTCAAGCTCATCTCATGCATCTGGAATTCTCCTTGCAAACCTGTTTCTGTGAAGATCTCCATGAACCATGAGAAAACATATAAGAAAGTCAAACTGTTTTTACCACCAGCTCTTACCATCCTTCTGCTGTGGGAATGAGTTCCAAGAAGCAGATACTCCTCACCACTCCCAGCCTTCATCTGCCGGAGCCTTTCGTACCTCATGATGGGTCCAGGGAGATATATGAAAAGGCTTATACTGGCATCTGTGTAGTGCCGTGGGAAAATGTCATTTCCATTTTGCAGGGTTCCTCAGATGTTTGCTGGTGCCATTCATTCACATTTACTTCCTGATGTGCAGTGTGACAAAGGGAAAACATGGGTTAAGAGCTCTCTCAAGAACACTTCTCACAATTGGCCTCCCTTCATTCTTCTACTCTTTCTTTTCTAATTAATTAAAGCCATGCAGAGTGGTAACAAAGAAATTAAAAATTGAGAAGAATGTAGTATAAGAAAAATGCTTTATTAAAGCATTAAAAAGTGCTTCTTAGTTCTGATTTTTGATGCCTGTTTTTTCATCTCTCTTCTTTTCCTTGTACCCTGCAAGTATTCTTAAGAAGCCCTTCCATACAGGTTTCTTTCCATCACTGGGGGTTCAAGGTTCAAATAAATTTTGTTCTGTTGATTGAGGAAAGTCTATGCTTCCCTGACACTTGAGACCTTGGGCTCACCACTAATCTGATGCAAATCCAAGCCACTTCACCATTTACTTCCCTTAATTTATCAAAGTTTGCCATTTTGAAGTAATAATAGAAATGTACTTAGAAGGGTACTTTGGAGGCTTTTTTAACATATCCACTTACAGGGACTGATTAAATGCAATCAAATTATGAACAACATTACAGACTAATGTAACAATAATATTAGTATTATCTGGGAACAATGTAGGATTATGTCACATGCAGTCTAAGGACAAACTGAGAAACAACGCGGTCATCCTGTTACACTATGTTAGCACACCAAAGTACCTGACAGTATTTCTCCCTAATAACAGTTTCTGTTCATTTCTAACTGTAAGAATTCACCAGAGATCCATAGCACCATTCTACTAAAGCCTCTTCAGCTGTCCTTCTCTGAACTGTTTGACTTAAACAGATCCCTTGTCCCCCCATATTTTCTCTTCTTATTTCTTTCAGTCATATTTCTTGCATTATTATAGTACTCATCCATGACATTTTTTTTCATTTCTGCTGTTCCTCAACATTGCATACTTTTCAATATTAGTGTTAACTATTTGGATGACAAGTGAGATGTATTACTATTATCTTTAACACTACCTAGTTTCATATTGTATGCTTTCAAGACTTTGTGTTAGTTTCTGGGGTGGTTCCTGGTTGTTCTACCCACCAGTGCTGTCCTCTAGATTAAATTAGGCCACAGACTTCTTATTTCTTTTGACAAAGACTCCCCAGTCACATATACCCACTTCTCCTAGATGCTGTGTTTCTCGGATTCTCTCTCCTCCACTCCTCCTCCTGATTTCTGCCCGCAGGTCACACTGATCTCCAATTAGTTTTCAATTTAACTAGGCATGTGAGTAGTCAGAGTTTTCCCATTCAATGTCCACATAGGCATGTATAGACAATAAGGGTGGGATTTCAGAACTACGTTCACAAGCAGGCACCTGCATGTGGTCTATTGCTGCAAGCTCCTGTTATATCCAGTGGTAATGAAGTCAAAACAAACAGCAGAGCCTAGGGAATGATTCAGTACATCCTAAAAATAGCCATCTAAATATTTGTTCAATTGACTCAGTATAGACATCCAGCATCATTTCACATGTTTGTAGTGTCCAGTGTCTGTCCCAGAAAGGTGCATGTTCCCAGTGGGTCCTGGGCCTGTCAACACCGATGCCTTGTGTGCTACTGGGCTGGATGCCTATCATGAGCTGATTCTGTTTAATCAGCTGAATTGTGCCCTTAGTGGCCATTAGTTGAGTCACCCCCTGACATGTGAGTATTAGGGCTCAGGTGTCCACAATTTCACATCCTGTGCCATTTTAGGTGTTCTAGTTTAACCCACCTTTGCAAGGAAGTCTGTAGGTCATGTCCCATAGGTCTGGAATGTCCTTCAGTCACTCAGATACCTATGTTCAGCTCTCTACTGTAGCTCTCTGCTGACTCCAGTGGGATTTAGGACACCTGTGGGCATGCAGTCACTGAGATGTAGGTGTCTCCAACCCAAACTGAGTCTTACCCGGAGGTAAGCAAATGACTAGGAACTGCCATCTCCTCCACTGCTGTCACTTCAGTGAGGGGCAACATGCAGCGAGGGGATTAGACACCAGCAATGTGGGGAGAAGTGTCGGCAGGAAGCTGAAGTGTTTGCCATAATTATTTGTTTATTTGGTTTGGCTTTTTTTTTTTTTTTTCCTCAACACTGGAATCAGTGACTGGAGTTTCATGATAATTGCTGATATATTTAATGGATTGAAATTCCCTGACTTGAAAACATTTCTTTTTGCCCACAGCAGGGGGTGACCAAAACTCCAGAGCTGAGACAAACTGAAGTAATTTTGACTGCCCAGAAGCTTTGCCTCACTTTTCACCTCCTTCTTTCTTATCAGTTTTGATTTATTCTTGAAGCTATATTGAAAAATGCTCTTGTCCAAACTTGCATTATTAAAAATACGGAAGAAACCCAACAGCATGCAAATGGCTGTTTCTAAAGGAAGCCAACCACCTATAACAGAGCCAAAGGGGCACCTTGCACACAGGTGGGGCCATCACACCTGGCCCCAGTCAGCAACCAAAAAACCAGTCAGAGAAAGCAGGAGCTTCAGGTGGCTCATCTGTATTTTTAGAGTGGATGTGTGCATATGGGTGGCTTTCTGTGTCTGTTAGGCAGAGAGAAAACAGAGCAGGTTTTGTAAGGTCAGGTGGAAGGCAAATGGGTGACCTGCAGCTCCACACTCATGGTGGTTAGCACCATGACACCGCTCCCCGGAGGGGTCTGTCCCATGTTCCTCCATGGGGGATGCTGAGGCGTCTGCTGCACCCCCTTCACTTTGGTCCCCAGGCCCCTTGGCAGCCACTTCCATCAGCTGTGAAAAATTGGTAAATCACACAAAGCAAAACAACCAGTGAAAGGAATATTCAAAGGTGTCTTGTGTTAGTACATGTCCAGTATCAGTAAAGGGGATAATACAGTGTATTGATTAGGACTTGGAAGTTTAAGAAGCTTAAACAAAAGAGAACATATATTTCTGATACCGGGCAAGGGGCAAAACCTGTTTTGTAAACACTTGCATCAGTAGGTCAGAAATTGTATGACAGGAAATTAGGCTTTTATTATTTTATTGAGACTAATGAGGGCTATATCTTTGAAATACCCAGACATCTAATTCCCATTGAATACCACTTAAGTCACCACGACGTATAAATGACAGTAGTATAAATTCCTCAGAGTTGAATTTTAATCTGATTTAAATTGATTTTTGGGAGACCAGATACCAAACTCCCTATGTAAAAAATTGCCTTAAAATTTTAATCCTTCTCTAAATTACAGCATTTTAAACTGACTTCAGAGTAACTATTTTGGATTTACATTAGCACAAGTGAGATTAGAATTGGAGCCAGAGGCAGTTTACACTCTGTGCAGGTCTCAACACCACAAAGACAAGGGCTGAGGCACACTGTAGCATACTGTAGAATGAAATAACTTGGATGTTTTGTGGATTTTAATCCCACGTAATTTAAATTATAAGATATTTGAATGTATGTTCCTTTGCACTTGTTCACCTAACTAAATAAAACCCTGACTTACCATCCAGAGCATATTATTTAATCTTCCACCCTGCTCTTATTTAAAAAAAAAAAAAAAAAAAGGCAAGCTTTAATCACTTGATGGCTTGATCTGAACTATGTTCCTTTATGTTACCTACAAAAATTACTGCTTCTCATTTTAAAAGGAGAAAAATCCATTGAAAGAAGTAAGAAAGATGAACATAACAGTTTGTGTAAAAGCCATAGGACAGAGAAATTGCAGGGTTATGAAGAAAGTCATGGTATATTGAGGGGTCTTGGGGGAATTAATCAAGTAACAAAGTCTGTAACATGCTATTGAATGAACTTCCATGTTCATAGTGGAATCAATTATTTCCCTGTGCTCTCTGCTAGCTGTTTCTCTCATCTGTTCTTCAAAACCTTTTCCGTGTCAAGTATTCTAGAGGTGCTTTCTTTTTTACAGTATATTTCTGTTTGCCTGTGGCATTTGTCACACCATTCCTTGGAGATTTTCTAACACCACAATAGGGTTTACTTAAATGCTTACTTAATGGTATACTTGATAACTTATATGCTGGCTGAATCTCTTGTCTCCAGAGAACTATAAAATTAAAATAAACCCCATTCCCTATTTTCCATTTCAATTCATCTAAATTAAGACATTTAATTCAGAGTTACAAAAACTGCAAAGATTATTGAGATTGTCTTTCCTAGACATAAAATTGTCTTTCCTTTCGCCGTAAAAATTATCCTTTTAGTTGATCCAGTTATTTCACAAGTGAGGTTCTCCCATACATTATAAAGGATTGGAGTCTCATATATTCTGTCTACCTAATTTATAGCTCTAAACTACTCTATCCTCAAATAAACGTGATGGGAACCTCCCAAGCTGACCCAGCCTCTCTGAAACCTGAGGCAGCAGGATGACGGAAGCCTGGCTCCCCAGTGGTACCATCAAACGTGTAGTCATTGACATTAGAAATGCCTCAGGCACCCTGCCAGGAATCCATACTGCCACAGAGAGTGCAGGTCTCTCAGGAACTTTTCTGTGTCACATGTGTCTGGTCAACAACCATGTCTCAGGTATTTCAGGACATTTCAAAGGGCAATAGAAATCTGTGTTTCAGCACTGGAATGATTCCCTAAATGTTTAGATGCCTAAGCATTGCTCAGTCCCTGAGATGTCTGTTGAAGAGAATCTCCAGTTAGTTGCTGATGGCTTGGGTTTCAAAGAGTGGGGTGGGGAAGCTGGATGGTGCCGACTGAGGAAATCAAGGGGACTGTCAGCAGCTACCAGGCAAGGTCTACTGTTGGTAGCAAACTGCAATGAGTCTTGCAGGGTATCTTTTTTTCCATATGCTATGTTGGGTACTTTAATATCTTTTTAAAATTGTGGCTATCCCTTTCATTTGATGCTGGCCACAACTATTAAATAGGAATTGTCTTGGATTAAAACAGGCCAGCACTCTCCTGTACCGGTGAGCAACATCTGTCTCCCAAGCCTTTGCGTGGTGCACAGCAGAGAGTGCAGGGCTGAGGCTCTACATGTGAATGTGATCACGTTGTTTTTAAGGCATCAGCCCCCAGACTCAGCGGAAGAATTGAATCTCTTTGTGCTCCCTGACTCACTGATTTCAGTGGGGTTTGGGTCAGACTTTGTTGTCTTTGTGCCCACTACTGGGCAGAGTGACTTGATTGCTATGCATCTATTTAGTACATGCTTGCTATATTTAATTTGTGCCTCCTTGCTTTGCTCGTATGGTAACATGTACTTGAGGAAGCCACGCATATTATGTGAAGGATCAAGTCCTAAATGACTATTTCCTTGAGGCAGAAAAGCAATCCAAAACCACTTTATATGAAATAAGGAAAAAACACTAACAAAAAAGTATTGATCGTGTCAGTCTCGGTCACTTGACTCACCAACACCTTTCTCTGGGTCTTATGCTTGTAGAAATCTGTTGAGCTTGACAGAGCTATTCCAATGTGAAATGAAAGCAATGCAGAGATTAATCAAGTCCTTGATTTACCAGTTATTCTGTCTAAATCCCACTGTCTGGCATTTCCCATCTTCTGTATGTCTTGCTAAATGGAAAATTTGCTATCATGATGATGTTCAAGGAGTAGTCTTTACTTTCCCCTTTAATTGGCTAAGCTAGTGTACTGGCAGTTGTCCCAGAAGCACTGATAAAAGAGAATATATATAACATGTATCATAAAGTTTGCCTGGTATAAATAAAAAGGTCATGACTATTTTCCTTGTTGCTCTTCCCATATGTTTTGTATTTTCTTTCTTAATATTGTGCTGTCTCTTATTTTCTGTAGAGATATTTTTACTAATAGTAGTATAAGGGCAATTTAGGAAAGTATTGAAAGAATTTGGGAACACTCTGCTGAAAAAGGAAAGTGTTGTCCCAAAAAAACCCTGTAGAACCAAGCAAAATGTCATTTTTACAATTAAAAAAAAATGTTTTGAAAAATGGGTCTATGATGGATAACAGTTTTTCATCTGTGCCTTTGACTCAGTGCACTTAGCAACCCTACTGTACAATCCCAAAGCAGCTGCAAGTCTTTCAAAGTTCATGGGCAAGGAAACGGTCGCATTCTGCTGTCATTCTCTAATACTCCTGTAAGCAGATTTACAATAAGCTAAGCATCAGTGAAATTTAACAGATATTTTGATTTGAAAATTTAGGAAGCTTTATGCTCTAGTAAGGACAAAATGCCTTAATTTCAGAGTGACAAAAGGAACTGTTTCAGATTGAAATTTCCTTTCTTTTGATGACCTTCATCTTCCTCTTTACTGTACTGCCTAAGTTAATGAGCATGTCAAAGAAACTTGAAGGTAACTCTTATGACAAACTTAGTTTGTCTATTAATTGAGATGCATTTCTTAAAGCTTTTTAGGAAAGACACCTCAGCTAACTGGTTCTGCATAGCAGTTAGCCATCTACGCCTGAAACTCAGAGGTTCCTGAAAGGCAGCTTGTGTCCAGCCTACCAGCTATTGGGAATCCCATTCTGGGACACATAGCACTCCCCACATACTGCAGAGTTGATACCTACTACAAATTTCATATCAGGTAACTATCACCTTTGGAACTGTTTCTTACCTGAGTAGAGCATAAAGGAAATGACCTTTTTTGCACAAGCAGAAAACTTTCTGCCTGGTTTCTGCTGGAAATAGAAATGTTTCTTCCACTTACCAATAAAAAAAGTGCACATTGTGCACATCCATACATGTAATAAACCTTCTCTGGTGTGTACGGTTCGCATAGCACTTCTCAGGCATCAGTGTCTCTTTCATACTGCAAAGCAATTAAGGTTGCAAAGTCATCTGTGAGAAGAGCAGAATAATGTGTAGCCAAATAAACCACTGCCTTATTACTCCAAAACCCACAATCAAGGTACTTGATATTCACTCAGAAAAGAAGCAACCTTACACTCCCAGCTTGTGTAACTGACACTGACTGCCTTTCTTAGCCTCTTTTTCCTGCTTGCACCAACAGGCTTTCATCTTCTGGTTCCTGAACACCTCGCGAGTCTCCATTCCTGGCTGGAATTAGCTGCCTTTCTCCTTGCTCTGCTGTGCCTCAGGTAGAGCCTTCCCAGGAGTAGGGCTACAAGATGTGCATCCAATATGCCACAAACAGCTTGTGATGGCCTTCTCCTATTGTCACTCCAGATAGTCATTCAGAAACATGGGGCCTACTATGCTGCCTTCTCTGTCCTTTCTGCATTAAGGGGAAACAGGATTCTATTTTCTTCTCCAAATTCTGCTTTCCTACTGTAGTCCCCCCAGACTGACAGTGTCATTCACCATCCCAGAGGTGAACAGCTCTGGTAGTGCCATGTAACACACTCAGCTCTATCTATCTGGGCAGCTGAGTGGAGGAGTGGGTGAAGTAGGGAGGTGGATCTTCAGATGACTCGTAACCACCTGCCTACAATCCTGCGACCGGTTGGGCTCCTCCCAGGCTGAAGATCCTCTTCCAGCAGAGAAGTGGGCAACTTGGATCTTTAAAAGCCTGGGGAGAGCAAACAGTGTCAAGCCTGAAAATGAAACCTCACACTGCTAGTTTTTCCTCCTCCTACCATGAAAGCTTATGTTCCGTGCACAATGGGTGAAACAAATTTAGTATAAAATTTGGGCATATTTTTGTACATATTTCACTAATAAATATCAAAAGAAAAGGCAAAAGAAAAACTAGTCATTTTATACAGTGCTAACCTGATGTACCTTCTTTCTCTGTGTACCATTTATTTGAACCTGTCCTCTGCTCTGTCATGAGCTGTTGATGATTACATCTAAAACATTATCTTTTAAACCCAGCATGAAACTAATTACAGCCACCCATATCTCTTGGCACCTTGGCTGCAGCTTGATTATTCTTAACTCTAGATCAAGAAACCCCACCAACCCCTTTCTTTATAAATTCTTCATTTATAGATTTTTATCTGTGCTATGTCTGCATTTCAGCCACATATTTTAGACAAGAAAATACTAGAAAGGATAGTTGTTTGCCCTAAGCACTAGCCTCCATTTCCCACTTTCACAAAGTGCTTTGTAAGAAAATCTGCACAGGAACTTTGTCCTTGGAGCAGCTATACCAGAATCAATGTTAGTGATTGAAACAAATTACCTGTGAACGAATCTGATGTTAGTAAGGGAAGGGCCTTTTCTGTCTTGTTTAGAGATTCAGTTTTGCTGGCACAGATTAAGGCTTTCGCCTTCCTTTTTTGTGTGTACTCTAACTTATTATCTGTTCAGTGTCCACAAACAAAACTCCCTGAGTACAAAGTGTCCCTCTTTTGCATTGCCATGACAGGCTGTCCATAAGGTCCCATGGAGCACCATGCTCCCACACTGTGGCATCTCCCTGGCAATACAAGGGGCTGGGGAAGCACCAGAGCCCTCTGCCCAGCGAACTTCATTAGCAGGGGCCGTTCTCCAAAGCTTCAGCAAAAGGGCGAAAATCTAAAATATTCTCCAAGTGATGAAGTCTCTCTTCTTTGTCCCTGTTTCTCTGATTATATTGGAATCTTAATGTTATGAACCTCAGCTGAGGACAGTGAAAATCCAAGTTTGCATGAAGTGAGATCAAAGGTCATACAAGGCAGAAATTTGATGTGTTTTGCTGAGGCTAGATTACAATGCATTGAGACAAATGGTATTTCCACACTTGTGGGGTCCAATATATTTCATCCTAGTTCCTTTACAGTCCTGTCTAATTAAATCTGAGTCATTGACACTTTAGGAGCTTGTAAAGAATCAACCAGAAGATGGTTGAAAGGTAAACAGTGCATCTTGTTTGAAAGAGATAGGGATACAATCTCAGGGATTACAATAGTTCAGTTGTTAGAAGAATACAGCAACAACCAATCAACAAGATAATGTGTACAGCCCTGTAATGAAAAAAAATAAAAGGAAAAAGAGTGTAGGAATTGGTGTAAATTTGTTAAAGGGAAATTGTATTAAATTGATCTTATCTCCTGATGCAATAGGGTTTGGAGTTTTGCAGATAAAGGACAGGCGCTGCTGTCTTACAACTCAGTTTAGAAAGGCTTTTGCACTGTATTACAGAGGTTGTCATAAGGAAATTAGGAAAACAGTGTATAGGAGCAGTGAAAAAATGTTGGGAAAGCTTCCATTGGGCCAGAAATGGAAGGAAAAACCAAGAGGGGTAGAGTCTTCCTCATCATTGGTGCTATTTGGTGCTTTTGTTAATGCCCTGAACAACAGATGATAGCATGGACATTCAGTAAGGTACTGGAAGGCAGATTTAGATCTCAGAATGAGAAGTAGTTAATAGTTGTCAACTGTGTAGAAGTATGAGGCAAGGGAGATGGGATAATGAATCTAGAAAACCATCAGGAGTAGGACAAGAAGCTAATAGGTTTAAGGGAGATGCAGATTAGATATCAGAAAAGCTTTCCAGGTCTGGGAATACTGACACTGTAGAACAACTTGCCCAGCAAAGCCAGACAGTGCATTTCTTGGAAAGTTTACCAACAAACAAACTTTACATGGGCTCAGGCTCCTCTTTTTTTTTCTCTTCTTAATTTCATTCTTTCCTTCCCTCTCCTCTCTCCCATCTTGCAGGAGTAGATGGCAGCTTTGGGTCCCTTCCAGCTCAATGACAATATACAAGCCCAGAGGTGCTGAAGATAACCTGAAGATATTACTTTCAGGAGTGGAAGGAAGTGAGAGAGATTTAAGTGCAAGTTATGGATAAACCTGACAGTTATCGTCACCCTGAGGGGATTAGCAAAAGACATTTAATTTTCACTTATCAACGACAGCCTCACCTGACAGGGAAACACACAAGTGCATCTCAAACCCCACCTTTTAATTGCTTTGAGCTCTCCAGCAAGTGCTGCCTTTCATCTCCACAGTCTCTGAGGGTGCCCCTGCCTCACACATGCATTTGGGCTCCCAAATGTTATGTACAGCAGTGAAGTACAATGCTGGGGTGACTTAGGATGACCTCTCCTCTGATAAACCAATGATAGCACGGCCTTGGGACTCTCTGGCTTCCTTTCTCCCAGCCGCAAGAGTCTCCGATGATCTAGCTTGTGGACAATTAATACACAAGCAGACATACCTATCCAGTGCATGGGCAAGTCCCTGTCTGAAGGAGCTCAGCACTGCCACCTCTCTGTGCATCATGGGTCACCCAAAGACCCTCTCGCCAACTCCCCTCCACCACAGTCTGTGACCATAGTGTCCAGAGGGCACTCACTGCCCTTCCTCATTCTAGGAAGGGGGAGAGGTTTGGCTCATCTGAAAGCGTTTTCTTTTTGCAGCTGTTTTGCTTCGCCGGTGATGATTTCCGTCTCCTTTTGGACTAGTTGCACAACGGAGCAGGTAACAACTGGCAGAAAAGACCAACAGAGCTACCTCGCTTCACAGGCTTCAAACCATGCCCTTCTGTGACTTGTTGCCTTGGAGGTTGCAGTACCACCTTGATAAGAGCCGACATAAACGTTATGCCATAGGATGCTGTTTGTATTTCTTCCTACAAAATATTTTGTATTTGCATCCCCCTGAGTCTCAGCACAGGAAACTTGGCATAACATTACAAAGGATTGTCAGGAACAGATTTGTTTCTTAGTCTTTGGAGAAGACACGAGCCACCTAGCTATAATGCACTTTATAACACACTGCAAAAAAGCCAACATAAAACTTGCCAAAGCATGTTTAAATCTGGTTTTATTTTCCATCCCTGTTATTTTCTAGAGATGAAATCATGCTTTTAATACCCTGAGTGTAGAAAGTTCTAAGGTGTGTGAGCTCCAGAGATACTCAGGCTACAAACTTTTCTTCCTGAAGGTGCAGAGTCTGAGGACCCTCTAGAGTAAGTGGCCAGGCCAGAAGTTTGATTCACTGATTTGCTATAGGTCAAAGAGAAGCTAATTGTGTGACACTGTGCAGGATGTATCATCATTACATGTTATTCATGTTTATTGTGCTAGTGTCTTAAGACCAGCCATGGATGGATCCTTGTTGTACAAGATTAGCTGACAATCCTTGATCCATGGAAGTTACAGTTCAATAGCCAGAGAAAGGATTGGGAAAAGCATCTAACAAATGCAAGCAGAACATGCATGCATCATATTGATCTCAGAGTGCTTTATTTTGTTTCTGTCTCTGTGTGTGTAGGTTAAATAAGCACAGATAAGATAAATGGAAAAGTGAATGCAGGATAGATGAGAGGGAGAAGATGAGACAAGAACAATGGGGACAAAATACACGTTTTAAAAAGCTGACTTTGTCTTTGACCCAGAAATCCTATGTTTTCACCAAATCTAGAATCCAATCCACATGTTTGCATACACATTGTGCAGTCACAGCCTCATCCACCTGGGGAGGGCTTGAGGAATTTGTTGTGCAAGAGGTGCAGGTTGTCTCTCAGCCATTCAGGTTTATAAATTGTTCTGCCTGTTTATGTCTTTCATCCGGCCACAAGAACACAGCTCCTAGTTTGATTTCTGTTACTGGCAAGTATCCATCCGCTAGTCCCATCTGTTATGCTTAGGCTGCCTGACACATGCAGCAGCCTCAGTCCTGAGGGCAGGCTGACAAGGGGCTGGTGCACACTCATATTTCCCACCAGTGACTGAAATGTATATACTGGCATTTTCTGCGGCTGGAAAATGGGAGAGTACCCAAATGTCAGGGAGGGGTTTGACGTCAATACTTCTAAAAGTCAATACTCCACAGAAAAGATGGCAACACCATTTGGACCTTTTTTTACTTCTACTCTTAATCCTGCCTGCAAAACAGGTCTCCTAGCCTCATGTCTAAGAACTGTTGGGGTATTTCCAAGTTCTCTTCTCTGCCATCTGGGGCATAAATATGCATCTGCATATTTAAACGATTAACACGTTGTGAAGTAGGTGTGTGATAGAAGATGCTGACCAAGGAGAACACAGTATGCAATGTAGTGAAGAATAAATATATATATATAAAAGAAAGCCTCTCTTTGAACATACATTGCTGGACAGCCAGGCCCCAACGTGTGCTGCCCGATCACTGGTACTGGCACAAAGTGTACCTCTGGGTTTTTCCCGTTTTGTCCTGGTATGGAAACCTGCTCAATGAACCTGGTGTGCAGCTGGACTGTGTGCTTTGGGAAGGGTTATGATTAAGGACTGCAGTAGCTGACTGTGGCAAGGACAGAGCATCCCCAGCAGAGAGTGCTGACCAAGGGGCTCCTTGCACTGCCTGTCTGTCCTTGAACCTCACGTTCTGGAAAAGGCTGCCCAGACCCCAAAGGCTGTCAGACCTGCCAGCCAAAATCTTTTGAGACCCCCCAGCTTTTGTTTCCACTCGTAATTCTGTGCATGGCCAGCTCCATAGATCCAGCTGTTGTGTTCCCTGCCCTCACAAGCAGACTCTGACATTCTCTTATTAATCCAGCTGTGAACTGATTTCCACACTGGATCAGCACAGCAGTGTAGCAGACCTGCATGGAACTTCTAGGAAGGCTACAGCTAAATAACCCCTTTTATCCATGTAGCGGGTTTTCCTTCCCATACTCAGTGTAATGTAATTTCTTTCAAAGTACTGGACTACCTTAAAGATACCATTCTAGCCAAAATAACAGGTATAAAAATTGTATAAAAATCAAGCAAGTTTTCCTAGTAAGGTTAGGCACCTGATAGCAGTTCTGAACAGCAGTTACCCTCTGTGGCAGACTAGCAGGGCTGTATCCCTGGGCTCCACATAAAAATTTGAACGGCTCATTGTATTAATCAGTTTTCTGCAGGTCCTGACTCCTTCCACACCTTTTCACTTGTCACACAGGAAAACATATGGCTCTTACTCATTATTGCTTTGTATTTTCCAAATTCATGTATGGATCCCATTGCCACACCACTTGCAATCTGTTGTTTATTAAAGCAGTGAGACCCAGGTGTTTCTTCCCCTTTTGTGCCAGCGTAGGCAAACTAACTGTGCAGAGATGGAGTCCATCTCATGCTTCACTGCATTCTTGCCCATAAGCTCCTTGGGTTTTTTGTGACCTCAATGCACATGTGCAACAATCTTGCTGATTAGAAGAAAAATCCCCCTTCTTGTGAGTAAGTTCTGCAAGGTAAATGAAGCTGGTTCAGATGAACATTAAAAAAAATCCCCCTTCTTGTGAGTGGGTTCTGTAATTAATGGCTGGTGGACAATCACAGAGGAAGAAATCAATGACTCTATATCTTCTCAAGGCACTATGCCTCCAGAAAGGCCTGGTAAATGAGGAAAAAAACAAGAGCAGGAACACCAGACAGAAGCACCTACATTGCCCATCATCTCCACTCTTTGCAGATCATTGGGTTCAATAGGTTTTCAAGGCTACAGCTCTCCTTTTTTTTGCTGAGGGAAATACATGTCAGAAGTAGTTCAGGATGAAATCTGTGGGATTTAATGTGCTTTGCCTTTCTCATGGGCTCCCTGAGGCCCAAAACAGTGATTGTCTTGAGAAAACCATCAAAGTCTGAAGTGCTGTGTTGAAAATGCCTCTTAAGCAGTGCAGTGAGGAGGAGGGAACACATTCAGGAAAAGAGCCGTTTAGAAGAATGCAAGATGAAATGGATTACCTCTCCGCCAGAGTTACTGGTTCCAACCCAAATGTCACATATTGTCCATTCTGGACAGGGTGTATGATAGGGAAGAAACCCCAGCACTCATGGCTGATACATATTTTCTATGGTCTCACAAGGTATTTTGCTTCAGTTGGTCTGTATTATAGAACAGTCTGTCTAATGGAGCCCTGTTGTCCCAACAGTTTGGAACTACAGCATGTGTTGATTATCTCAGTTGAATGAATCTGAGTTCATTTAGAAGTTGCTTTGTTTTGACTTTTTTTTTAATTTATTTCTTTGTTCCTCCCTTCTCTGTCTAAAGCACACAAAATTGTTTGTAGAGGGAAAAACATATAAACAGTGTGATTCAGTACAATAAAGAACAGCTTGTTAAAAATGTGCTTTTGTTGTATGTGGAACCCAAGTTTTTCTTCTTTCTATCACGCCTTGGTACAGAAAGCATTAGCTGAGCCTGCTCTGGGACTTTGTCTCCTTGTTTCTTCTGCCTGAAACTTCTTTTTAGTTGAAATGGTCTGTGTTTTCCTTTAAACTGAAAAAAACATTTTACAAAGGTTTGAATCAAACTCATACACCTATTTTTCAGATTTATGGAAATTATTAAACTTATCAGAAACAAATAATGGAAAATGTCTTTGCACTTTTTTTGTTTCTTCTTTTTGTCCAGCTTGAGGAAAGAGAATGAGATTTTTGCTAGCTTTCCACTGAAACAGAATCAAATCCTAACCCTTCTGCTGAAAAATTACCTGTGATTCATTCTTATGAGCCAGGCTAACCTGTAATGCAGACTGCCATTAAAGTTGACTTTAACTCATCAAGAGCTGAAACGACTGAACATCTGTTTAGTACATGCACACATCATACGCATTCACTGAACATCAACCTATATGTCTGGGGCTCCACACTGACATAAATACGTCTAATGAATGTTAATTATGAGGTAGTGTTTCATTCTGGAGATCTATCACTGCAGAAGCTTCCTTAAAAGAGTACAACTGTCTCAGCGTTGAGACTGATGTGTTTGGGCCTGCTTCTATGGCTTCACTTGCCCGGGCAAATTGCAGAAACAAGAATGCTTTGAATAAAAAATTCAAAGCTGACATGCTTTGAATAACAAATAAATAATGGCATGCAGGTAGGGATGCAGTTCTGACGAGCAGCTTAGAAATCGTCCAGCTGCTAGGAATGGTTTATGTGAAGAGGAGAGGTGTAATGCTGAAGATGAGGGCAGATTTCAGGGATGGGGAGGGAGGAATGGGGATCCTGCAGCCTCTGCCAGCCCTTGCATCTCCTGTGTCCCCAAACCCAGGTGCTCTTGCTTCACAGGACAAAGCAGGAGGTATTCCACAAAAGTACAAAGAATGAGGTATTTGCCCTGAGCCACAGGGAGAAGGTGTGGGGAGTGAGGGTGGATGGACAGAGATGGATGGGGTGGTGGATGGAGTGACCACAGTCTCAGAGGCTGCCCTGTGGTCATGGCACTGCCTGTGGGTGTGGGTAGGGTCATGTCTCCTGACGATGCCCATCCCTTCTCCCTCAGCAGCACCTGCCAAGAGAATGCTTCACAGGGGATGCATCCATTGGCAGGGCTGGGTACATAGGCCACGGGGAGCCGTGCTTCAGTGAAGACAGACATTTTGTCTGGACCCCTGATGGCAGGAGCCAGCAGAGCTGATGGCAGCAACTGGAAAGCATGGGCTGGGCCAGCAGGATAGGGGCAGGCAGGTGGGAGCTTGCCAGGCAGGGGGTAATGGCAGCTTGGCTGGGCTGGGGAGAGGAGAACAGAGCGTCCTTTACTGCAGAGTGAGGACCACAGGTTTTCTTTGCAGGGGAGAAGATGGGTTACATGTCAGACCTGTAGGGGGGAGTTAGAGGTTGGGATACAGAACATCAGGACAGGCTAGAGCAGACAGCGGATGTAAGGACCGGAGGAAGGGATGAATGCATACAGAAAAGAAAGGGGAACGTGAACTAAAAATATTACAAACCACTGGTACAGAGAAAGTATTTCAGGGGCTTCTGTTCTTTCTTTTTATAGCAAAAAGGAAAAGGGAACAGAATCTGGAAATACCAGACCATATATTCCTGATGAATAAATCCATTTTCAGCCACAGCCTAAAGAAACATGGTGTGCCACTGCAGGAGCTCACAAAGGTCAGGGGTACTGCAGGATTCAAAAAGGGGCTAGACTTTTGCACAGCAGTCAAGATGGTTTGTGGGGAACTTCTGGCCTGTCAGAGCAGACATTTCAGAAATTTCACAGAAAAGCTTATTGTCTTGAGATTTTAATTTAAATTTACAGACACAAGAGGCTGAGGTACTTTATAGGTACATATTGAAAGAACATCTGATGTTTGGATGCTTAGGTATATATAGCACTCTCCAGCTGGGGCTTTGCTTTTCTCCAGCAGAACTACTAGGATGAGGAACAGCTTTTGCCACTGCAGATACTCGAGAAAAGCAAACACGATCAGATTCATCAAGCTGTTCCCTTAGCACGGCATGAACTTTAGCTTCATAGTTTCTGAGAAGAGAATTGATCAGTCTCTTGAAGATAGAAACCCTTAGGTAATTAGGAAGATGGCATTATTCAGAAGCCTTTGCTTTTAGTACCCTTTGCTGAACAGTTGGGTTTGGGTAATTATAGTCCCTTGTGGATAGGTTTCAGTGACTGACAGCCCCCGGTAATGCTTAGGCCTCATCCTCCCAGCTGCACAGAGAAGTCTAACTGCACACAGAAGCAGTTTTTGCTTGAATTTGCAGCAGCAGGGATTTGTGTGTATGTGCATGTGCGTATGTCTGTAGTTTTTTTTCAGGTTTATCAGTTCCAAATATAAGAGATAGGTTGTGTGCACAACATTTCCCTTACATCAGCACCAGCATGACTTTTGGAGTCTATAAGCAATTATGTACTGTGATTTTTTAACTCCTTTCTTGCTGATAAGCTGCTCTGAAAACTCACCAAGACAAATTCAAAATCCATTAACCTATATGTACCATGAGTACAGAATAGAAACAAAAGGAAAAGCTTTTATTCACCTGTTTAAAAGAAAGAAACTTATTTGCCAAAATTAATGTATGCATGTAATTACGCAAGACTCCTGTATATGAGAAAATCTGGAATTATTTAGCAATAATGTATTTCTCAGCATAGTACATACTAGCTAGAAACAAAGTATTAGTGGATGCTGCTGCTCTGCAGTTTACTACAAAGAACTTTCATTTGGGGCAGAATCAACTACACTTCTTGTTCTGAACAGCCCAAGGTATTTCAGTATTTCTGGAATTTTCCACATCCTTTTTCTGTGAAAGAGCTGGGAGTTTCTACGTATTTTCTGTTATCCGGTGTTATTATATTTCTTTTTAATTCAATATGAATTCTGAATTTCCTTGATACCACATATCTTTCTGATATAAGATATTACCCATCAGATTACTGATGTGTATATCTAACCTGAACACCAAATTAAGTAAGGGGATTGATTGGATTAGCAGCTGTTCATTAGACTTTCTCTTCTCATTTTAAATTAACACCTGTGTTTTCTTATTTAAGATTTTAGAATATCATAAACAGTTCAGGGTAATTTCTTACCATGAAGAAGTTTTAGATGGATGAATTACAATTAATTGCGAGCTGCCTCTGGAGCCATTTTGAGATTTTTTTATTTTAGGCTAAACTATCTGATTAACAGTCATCACAGTGAGAACTAAGGACTCGGATTTGTAAAACAAAGACTAAAAATGCCTCTGAAATGAAGTCTGTGGAGAGGTGGAAATTTACTTGTAGAGGTGCCTTGCAGGCTTTCATTATGTATGGGCATGGCATGGAGATGCATCACGCAGAGGTAGCTCTGATCAAACGAGCTTAAGCCCTGGGAAAAATCCAACCACATTAGTAAACTATATTAGTTTTAGTAAAGCTACTGTCTGCAAGGGCTGTATTGTGCTGTGTGAATGCACCCAAAAGATGTACCCTGACAAAACATGGAGATGGGGAAAGGAATGAAGAATGAGAAGTTAAATACTCTTCAGCAATTAGGGTGAAAGACAACCATCACACACCCAGCCTTACTAAGGTGCCAATCCTTTGGTCCATACAAAGGAACCATATGCAGGTTTCTCTCTCTCCACAATCTTTCTGCTTCCAACAGAGAACCTACCTTTCCTGCACTGCAGAACATGATCTCCTCCCACCCAGGACAATTTTGTCAGATGAACAGCCATCACTACTGCCCAACCAAATGCCTCAGTGCTCCCTGTAACACCTCCTGACCATGTAACATAGCAATGATGTGTTATACTTCTGCTGCTGCTGAGTCCAGGGACTTGCATATGCTCAGTGCTCAGCTTCCCACAATACCGTTTTCTCTGCATCTATTTATCCCTTAATTAGTGTGATGCCTCATGAAAGCCTGTACTCTCCCACATTTTCTCTTCTCATTGAAGATGTTCCCAGTGTATTTAAGTCCTTCTTACAAACACAGTACAGAAATGCTTGTTTGTATTTGCTCCCCTTGAATGGTATAAGCATGAACAAGGAATGCTGGTTTGAAGCCAAGGCAATAAAGGAGCGGCAGTGGATACTGTAGCAAACAGTCAATAGCCCTTAGTCTCACAAACTAAAGGCTATTTGAACCTGATGACTCCTGACTTTCTGAGGCCATCAAGTGCCAGAGTCATTTTATGTTGCAGGTCTAGCTACAAAAATTTTTATGCCTATGATAGTTCCTCATGATGTGCATGACTATACCTACTGCCATTCTCAGAGGGCATAACTGTAGTAATTGCAACCACCAGAAAAGGCAAAGGACATCAGGAAAGGGCCAAAACAAGCTAGTAGGAGGTGCTGTGCGCATGGAGGATAGGTAGCATGCATAGCCCCTCAGGGGCAGTAGCACTTGAAACTGAGCATATGGTTCCTGTAACGATGGCTGTTCACATGCATGCACAAGCAGCGAGAAAGGTGCCTCCAAAACAGAGAGAGACATGTAGTGGCAGTCTCAGTTTTAGTCAGCTTGACCTTGCCCACTGAAACTCACAGCCAAGGCCAGAGTGGACTGTGTGATGTGCCATGGAGTAGGAGCAAAGCTGTGCCTTCTTTGGCTTTGTGTTGCTAGCCAGAGACTGTGTGACGTCTCATGCCTTTGTGGAAGGCGATGGTGCTCAGCCACAACAGGCTGAGTGTTAGTGACCCACAGACACCTTACACATAAAATAAAGTTTCTTTTGTCAAAACTTCCTAGTGCCAGAGGCTGGAGAGGAGGCAAGCAGTGAGATAAGGGGAGGGGGGGGGAGAGAAAGAAAGAGAGAGGACAGTGCAGTAGATAAAAAAGAATCCAAACCAGAAACTGGGTAATCACCCAGGATATACCAGGGTATCACCCAGGTGATACCAGGACAAATTAACTGGAAAAAATTTTCTCTTCCTTTTTCCTCCTATCTCCTTGAGTTTCTACACCCTTGATATGCTTCAAATTCCATACACCAGCTCCCTTCCACCATGTTTCAGACAGAAGAAAGCACTCTGAATGCTAAGTTTTAGACTTAAATACTCTCTTGAGCACAGGCAAAGTTGCCATTCTGTTTTTTGTTATATGGAATTGTAGTTAAATATAATTGTGCATATGTATTTCCTGTGTTGTTATGCAAAACTTCAGCACAAAAGTTTTGCTCTTCAAGTCTATTCTAGCATCTAGATTGATGAAAAACCTGATTTGTTTCAAATAAGATTGATTTGAGTTGGGATCAAGATTATTAACACCATAGACTGTTTCATTTCTTCAGGGACAAAAGGGGATTTCATTTACCTTAGCTGAAAGAAAAAATTTTTTTTTTAAATTTAGGTATATCAATATACAAATTTAAATTAAGTTGTTGTTTCGCTGTTCTGGGTCTAGTTATAAGTCTTGTGGTCCAAACTACAGGGAAGCATAAAATCCCTTCACCTTTTCCAATGCTATTAGTCACTCACCATTACTACTTTTCTGTGCAGACTCCCACAGATTCTGGTCTTTACTGTAAAAGTGCCTTATTAGATGTTGTTCACATAGGGCACTGTACACATCAGCAGTGTCTATGTGTACATCAGCAGACATGTCTGGCCATTACCTTGATAAAACCCTCTAAAAGAACAGTATTTAAATAAAACCATGCCGCAATAGAGCAGTTCCAGCAAGAGATGTCTGCCTTTTGGCCTTGTATCTGACTGTGCTTGTACACATCCCCAGCTCCCATTGCTGAAGTGAATACTGATAAAAGATTTATTTTGAGACACTACATTACCTTGAATAGCATCACAGTCCTGGGTACCAGTGACAAATGAATAATGGAAGCACTTTTTCTGCAAATAAGCTGTATATTTGTCTATAGCAGCTCCTGCCAACAAGTTTCTGAACTAGTGTTTGTGTATCTAGGGCATGAATTTACATAGGGTATGAATAGATATTATTTACTATGGGTTCTTTTGGCAGATATGGCAGAGACAATACATTTTTATAATTTTATTTCTTAAACTGCATTTCTTAGAAACCATAAAGCAAGCAAGCAGTTTTTCCTTTGATTTTAAACTGAAGAATGCAAAGTGGCAAAGCTGATCAGTCTTATAACTTGACAGTAAATCTTCGTTTGAGTTTAGAACTTAATATCCTTAGCACAAGTGGTCTGCCCATTTTGAATGCAAACTGGCATCTAACTTGCACAAGAAAAGGAAGATATCCTTGGTGCTATAGGAATTTAAGCACACCACCACAGACACTACAGTGTCTGTGCAGTCTCTGCTCTGTCTGCCACACCACCTGGCTGTAGCTGTATGATGGAGACTGGGAGACTGGGCTTATAACCCTTCCTGAGGCCAGGATCATAACTTAGAGGCAGAAGGGAAAAGATTAAGACCAACTGAACTTTGGCCTATTTCCCATCTCTTTCTGAAGAGATTTATGCCTTGGAGAAAAGAAGGGACAAGTGGTCCTTACTTGAGGGGATGGACCTTGGCAAGGTTAAAGAACAGGTTTGGGAAACCACTGTGTGCCCATGCCCCATCCTGTGCAGCCTGCACAAGAACTGCCTGAGCTTCAGGCCTTGATAATTGAGACAGACAGAGACAGGATTTTTAGAAATGAGTCTGACATATCGCATTCCCTTGGCGATGGCCAGTGCCAAGTCACATCAACTGTTTCCCTCCCGCTCTGGACCTTGCCCCAAGGTTATCTCAAGGTTGGAAGCGACCATGCTCCTCATTCATAGCTTGAAGAGCTGTTCATGTTTGTTTGTGAAATTACTTCCTCCTGTAATATAGCTGTCCTCGTAGAAGGGTGCCATATTTCTTTGTATTGAAAAATATTGGCTAAAAATCACCATATTATTTGGCATACTGCATTTACTGCTAGCTATCAGTTTGTGTCGTATATCCCTTGATAACTTCACCTCTGGCTTCCAGACCTGCACCACCGCCTTTCTGCTTCTTTCTCCTGGACCACTGGCTTCTAATTTCTGGTCCATTTCAACCACCCTCTGTCCCTTTCCCAAACCTCCACCATGAGGCCCCAACATTTTCACTCCTCCAACCAAATCCCAAAACAGACTAGAAGCAGCATCACAGGAGCCATGGGCCACTCCACAGGGATGGAGTTGTCAAGTGGCTGTCACTGAGCAGAAATCTTACTCTACGTGGTCAGACAATGCTGCAATATGGTGAGGAGAAGCTATATGAAAAATTTGTGTTAAAATCTGATCCTTACCAAGGCTGTCTGCAGCACACAAATTTTGACTCTTCTCAAAAGCTTTTATTACACATTTCTTCATTACTGGGAGAGTTGCTAGGTCAGGGGATCATGAGATGTCTGCTTTACTTGCCTAGATCTGCAGAGCTTGTCAGGCTGCTGTACAGCTGTATTGTCTCATTCACATCCCCTGGATTATTTTTTTTACAATATGAATTTTGATTACACATAAACCAACACACTATTAAAAAACAAACATTGACGAATAAAGAAATCAGAACATCAGTGGAGCTGACTGCACTGCACATTGATTTCAAAGTCAGATTTTATAGGACAGCAGATTTGTGCAATTCTGTTATTCCAATTAGACTTACAGTTATGGTGAGCACTGTCAGCTGAAAAGAAATGTGTTAACAGTTCAACAAATACTGAATCACAGTGGACACCTTATAACTAGCCTACCTCATTCCAGTCTACGCAAATTGGCTGTTGTCATTTTCCCTGTAGTGATGGGTGACATAATACACTAACATCAAGACACAACTGTAAGAAAGTCCAACTGAGAAAAACACAATCTTAGTAAGCGTTAGGTTTGAGGATGGTTTTATAAAACTGCTGAAGCAAATTCATTCATGATCTTCATTCAATCATTGCACACAGAAAAAAGAATGTCACTGGATATAGCAATGCCTCAGCCTCTACAGTTGTGCCTGACAGCAGAGAATAACTCAGTCTGCAGGCCAGTGCTACCAGTCACCAGGTGTCTTTATATTTGAACTATAGATCTGTGCTCCCTTTTTTAACAGCAAAGTAGAGGAGTAGTAACTGAAAATGAGCAATGCTGCATGCAATTTTAATTTGCCTGGCACCGAAGACCTCAGCCCAACTGCAGACAGTCAAACAAAACAGTGTATTTGCTGCACAGATGAGCTCAATTAGTAGTGCCATCCAGAGCAAGATAGTGATGCTTTATACCTGCTTCAGGATTTCAACACTGCCATCATCACAGAATTTCCATTTGGATGATATCTCAATTAAGGTACTGAGTGACTAAATACCAAGAACTTGTTTGAGCTGAGACAAATTTCAGCCCTAAAGCTTGTGCTTGAAAGAGGAGCAGAGTTCATGTTCAGACCATCTTCTTTGGGTCTCTGATCTAAACTCTGACCCCACTCACTGGCAACCGAGAAAAGTTAATATCTGCTTGCCCTGTGTAAAAGACAAGGCAAAGTGCTTTTCCTGCTGTGAAGAGACTGCTTCTGTCAGAAGAGCCCTGTTATGCCATAGCAGTGTGACCTGGCCTCTGCCCATCCCTGGTGAAGGCTGAAATGGCTGCACCATCTGCCCTAGAGAGGCTGGCTCACCAGGGCACAGGGCGGCCAAGGGCTGCAGCAATCCAGTCACACGTGTCCTCCTCCTCACAGGTCAGTACACCATGTAAGTCCAATCACCTCCTGAACTACATTTTAAACCGGATCAACCGTTGATCTTCCTATTTTTAAAAGTCCATCACAGAATTTCGCTGCTCTGATTTCATAAAAACCTTGTTCTTGTTTCCCAGCCAAATATATACCTGACTGGGAAATACTCTTCTCAACCAGCAGGCAATAGCCAGGCTCACATGGCTCCCCTGTCAACTGCCTCCTCTTACCCAGCAGCAGCAGAACACTGCTCTAGGGAGACCTTTGTGCAAAATGCCAAGTATCCCTGTGAGAGGGCTGATAACAGTGCCATGGTGCTCTAGAACAGGACAGCTCACAGACCTCAGAAAAGGGAGCCTTCCATGATGTCCTTCGAGGTAGCAGGGTCACTCTGGGGGTTGGGATAGCCTGTGACAAGTCCTGGAGAGCACAAGGGAAAGCTCTTTGCACCCTTATCTTCTTTGTACATTCATTTAGTGATGGAGCTATAAAGCTGCAGATCTGTGTATCTGTTAACACATCTGGAAAGAAGAAAAAGATGCATTAAATTCCTGTTAATCTGACAAAACAGCAGAGGGTCTGCCTTTGCTGAGAGTCTGAAACAAAACTTGAATCTACCCTATCCTCTGTGCAAACAGTAGAACAACAAGCAGGATCCTGATCCCCTCTTCCACTGCTTTTTTTTTTTTCCCAGGCTGCTGCCGGGAAGCTCGGTTGTGCTCCTGCTGCTTCAAGGCAATGGAGATCTGCATGAGATCCAGAGTGTTTTTAAAGGCTTAAAATAGGCCCCAGCTTGGCCAAAAATTGAATTAAAAATCTGTTTCCAATGTTTTGGCCAGCAGTTCCAGCCATTATAGCAGTGGGCTGGAAAGCTGGGCGCACAGCTGTACACAGATTCCCACATCCAGGGCCGGAACATTTTAATTGTGGAAGTGTGGGGAAAGCTAAAGGGCCAGGAACCTGTTAAGAAAGAGGAAGGCTTGAGGATGCTGAAAGGGGTGGCTCGAGGGTGCTGAGAGGGTTTTGGAGTTTGCTTTCACAGCAGCAGGACAGTGGGTTGTTGAGACATCCTGGCCCTGTTGTTAATTGAGGTAAGGATCCTGAGGAAACAACCACGCAGTAACAGATGCTGTAGTACCATTTTACTTGCTGCAGGGGTGTCCCTTCAAAACATATATAAATAGAGTGAATGATGTATAACGGTCTGCCTAGGTACTTATACACTTAATTGGTTTTTTACTACTTCCCAGTGTTGAACCCATAGCTGAGATCACTGTCTGAACCAATTAAGTTTCGCCCACTTCCCAGAGCAGTGAATTTGGTCTCCCTATTGCTCCTCTCCTCTCCCAGATGCTGCCCTTGAACAGACTCTTGCAGGAAAATATTTCAAGCTTCAGTATCATACCAGCTGACTTCAGCTAGAAGAAGTGACTGAAAGCAATGTTATGATAAAGGAGAAATGCACACAGGGAGTCAAATTCTGAGAAACTGGTTTTGGTTTGCTTTTAGCTCTGAAGTCAGCTGCTGCATTTCAGACCTAGCAAAGGTGCTATGTGTTCGAAACCTTGTCTAATCTTTTCCAGCCGTGCCATTTAGTCTAATAAAAGACAGATGGTGGGGGAAAGTCTCAGAATTACAAAGAGCAGTGAAGCACCCAGCTCCCATCGCTCCTAAATGCCCCTTTGCTGTGTCAGGGTGACTCTCAGAAAAAAGCTGAGGGGAGGACATGAGGGGAAAACTGAGGTGTTTATTTGTGAAGGCAGCTCTACGTCATTGCCTCATCTTACCCATGTTCTTGTAGTACCATGGCTATAGCAAGACTCTCACTGATATATTTCAGTCATGGCATCCACTTGCCATTATTCTGTTGAAAAAGAAAGAGAGGGCTCACATTTCTGCTGCATGGCTGTAGTGTGTGCAATTAGAAATAGTTCTGTGTGTATCAGTGGAAATTTCCAAGGGCAATAAACAAGGTGCTTCCTCTTTTCTGTCATAACAAACATGTCTCTGGCAGCTTCCAGGCACAAAGATTTGTGTGAAAATCAAAAAAGTCCACTTTTAACTCTCATATGCTTTTTTTTTTTAATATTCTCAACAAAAGCAAAAACGAATCACAAAAAATCTTCAGTAGGACATAAACAATCCTTATAGTATATGAGAACACACCTCTTTAAAAGTGCAGAACAATTGCAACTAATCTGCTTGTACAAAAAGAATACTTGAAAAGCAATAGAAGTCTGTAAAATAAACACTAGTGTTGAAAAGTAGATCAGTTCAAAACCTATGATTTTTGTCCTGGAGAATCTAATCCTTGTCAGTCCAAGTACACACAGGCACACACACAAATCTAAATGCTTTTGTTAAACTAACATTTTTATGATTGAGTATTTTTCAACAGAATTATTCTGGACTGTTCCGCCAAAAAGCACTGTTTTAATCAAAGAAAATTGTGGAGATCCTCGACAGCATGAAATGTGTTTGCAGCAGTCCATTATTATTAACTCCTGATGGTGCATCTGTTTTATCTATTAAATAAAGGCTTTCACAGATTTTTATGATTTTCTTTCTTGCAGCAGGCTAATACTTCTTGCTGAAGGCTTTAGACATGCCCCCTTTTATTTCCTTGTCCTTCCATGGGCTGTTGCTGTCCTGGATCCTTCCATCTGGGGATTGCTCTTGTTCCCTGTAGTTTTGGTGAAGACCAGGCAACCTGTTTTTTTCTCAACTTTGTCCTTGACTTTGTGCCCGTAGAAATATCTCTAATATTCCACTTTATACAACAGCCCACTTTCATAAAATCTGCAAAGACTAGTCACACCTCACATCTCAGACATATATCTGACTGCCTTCCCTATTCTCTTTAACAAAAATTTCTCAACCATCTGTCATTTGACACTACCTATTTCTTTCGCTGTTTTCATATCATTACCTTTTCATTAGCTTTAGGAACTCCCCAGGAGAGGGACCATTAAAACCATTCTTACTAGTTGTGTAGCATCTTTGAAGGCCTCTATGTTAGTATTGCACCCTATAAACACTGGCCTTGAGATAATCTGCAGCTATGACTGTACCCTGTCCACATGTGGAAAAAAACAAGCTTCAACCACTGAAGGTCCAGAGTACTCACAAGGTGGATTCTCTTGGTGATAAACCCCATGTTTAAAAGGAACTTTAACCCCATCCCTGAAAAATATTGAACATTTAATGACTCCACACTCATAAGCAGCTCTTCCTCCAGGAGGACAAACTCCCTGCAGAAAATACACATGAACTTTCTTTCTGCTTGCTGCTTCACTGTTAAAGGTTATGAACCTGCTAATTGCTCTGAAAAGAAAACGTGGCCACACTGTTTGTTTAAGGGCAGATCTTGCTGATACAGAACAGTTCACACTCAATCCAGCTCTATTTAACATTATGGGACAGTTGTAGATTCATAGAATCATAGAATGGTTTGAGTTGGAAGGAACCTTAAAGATCATCTAGTTCCAACCCCCCTGCCATAGGCAGGGACACCTCCCACTAGACCAGATTGCTCAAAGCCCCATTCACTTTGAACACTTCCATGGATGGGGTATACACAATTTCTCTGGGCAACCTCTTCCGGTATCTCACCACCCTCATAGTGAAGAATGTCTTCCTAATATCTAATCTGACTCTACCCTCTTTCAGTTTAGAACCATTATCTCTTTCACCTTTCCTAACACTACACTCCCTGATAAAGAGTCACACCCCATCTTTCTTGTAGGCCCCCTTGATGTACTCAAAGGCTGCTATAAGGTCTACCTGGAGCCTTCTCTTTTCCAGGCTGAACAACTCCAGCTGTCTCAGCTTGCCTACATAGGAGAGGTGCTCCAGCCCTCTGACCATGTTCATGCTCCTCCTCTGAACTCACTCCAACAGGTCCATTTCCTTCTTGTGCTGAGAACTTCAAAGATGGACACAGTACTACAGGTAGAGTCTCATCAGAGCAGAGTAGATGGGGAGAATAACCTCCCTCTATGTGCCGGCCACATTTCTTTTGATGCAGTCCAGGATATAATTGGCTTTCTGGGCTGCAAGTGTGCCTTGCTGGGTCATTTTGAGCTTTTCATCCACCAACACGCTCAAGTCCTTCTCCTCAGGGCTGAACTCTTCAGTCATTCAAAAGTGTCTAAGTTTCATACCTTTATCTAAACAGAAGTATTCTCCTGAACTACCTTACTGTGCCATCTGCATTGCAACTAATTCTGGGAACTCAACTGGGTGTTTTAATCAGACCAACCATAGTTTTCCTTCCCCTACCTGGGCTACTGTCCACACATCCCATGCAGGTTTTTGGCATAGACACAGGCATGCTGAGCTGTCCACTTTCAACATAATCATGAATCGTTACTGTAATTGAAGGGACTGTTCCTACTGTGAACTGCAGTAAAGGTCTTTGTCACCAAAAGGGAGATTAGCTCATATTTACCCAGTTTGCAGACAGCTACATCACTTGAATGATGCTCAGTAGCTCCACAGAAGAAGGTTATGTGCAAATCAAAGGAGCCATTTACAAAGCACTTACAAAACAAGTCCAAGAGGCTGTTATAAATCTTAAGCCTCTTGCCTAGACAGAGTTGTGCTGGAGATGATTCAGCCCAGTTTGATAGAGATGGCTGTCAAGATCACAGCCAAACTGGCTGTTAAAAAATGCTTTTGTCAAACTCAATTCCCTGCTGCTGAACTCCACTCTCCCAGAGTACTGCTACCCTTTGCTAGGAAAACTGCTTCTTCCTAGACCACCATTAAATCTGTGCCCTGGAAGTCTCTAGGTCAACTGCACCAAGGGAGTGGGAGATCATTTCTCTACGTTACTGCACAGTAGACCGTCCCCTGTTCCTACCCCAGAGGTTCCAGGTGCCCCCTGGACCCAGAAAAAGCTATTCTTCTGGCAATCCCCTTTGCATCCAGGTGAGCAGTGGGAACACCTCTTCAGGCAATATGTAAAGAAGTGGCCATGCCTGCACGTTTAAAAAAATGATACTTTCCAGTGTCACTACTCCAGTGCAAGGTTGAAATCCAATTGCACTGCACAGACGTGCTGCCAGCGATGTGAATTGGACCTGGGAGAAGATGGAGATCACGGATCCATAGGATGCATCATTACCAGGGAGGCTTACATGTGGGCCAAGCAGCTCTGACAACATAATAAATGGCTGAGACAGTCAAACAATGTAATTCTCCATGCTAGGGAACTGTGTAGACATGGATGAAAAATGATCTGCAAAATTTGTGTTCTGCAAATCTCTAGGAGCACTCCTGTATTTTTGCAGCGTTAGAAGCCAGCCCTCCACGTTTAGACAGAAGGGGACCAAGGACAGGATGTTTCTGATGGTTCAATATTCTGAGACCCGCCTGTCACACACATTTCATATTTGTTGTGACTGCTCTCAAAACACATCTGTTTTTCAAGTACATTCCATTCAAGCAGCTTTCTGAAAATTCAAATGTCTACACAGAGTTTTCAGCTTACCCTAGCAAACTCCCCTTGCACAGATAAACTGCAGTCCTGTGTCTGTGGGTGTCCATCTGTGCCTCTCTTGTATAAATGTGTCCCTCTGGCTATGACCCCAAGGTTTAGCTGCAACAGCACCAGGCAACCTTTTCTGTGCAGTTTCACAAAGAAACAGTACTTAAGTATTCCTGCAGGCAGCTGATGAATCTGGGGGTATTGCATGGTAAAATTGTTTGTGTTGTATAAAGAGCACAAAGAAGCCTTAAGGAATATCCTTGCAGGAATTTTTGCTGATGCAGTTTGTTTTGTTGGAGTTGGAAGTTGCTTCGTAATTGGAAGGAGGCCTTGTTATCAGCATTCTTGCCCAATTGCACAGATTGTTTACCTGCTGTGAGGGAGCCACAGCTCTCTGTATTTTAGTCAGAGCTGCTAATACCATTATTTTCTGAGGACACAGCCAACAAAAATATCAAAGCTGCCTGAGGTTAACATGATGGTACCTCCCCTCAGCTTTGGCCTCCAGCTATAAGAAGCTTTGTGGTTACTCAGGGAAAATCTCCCACTTATTGAGAGTTTAAACTTTGGCTTAAGTGGATATAAAGGAGAATAGATTCATGCTCTTAAGGGTTATTTCAAGATGGTTTCAAGAGCAGGGCCCTGGTTTTTCTTTCCAAGACCTTCTGAGAACCTCTGCTTAAATTCTAGGTGATTTTATCAGGGAAGCAACTCTGAAGGACTTGGGAGCCACTAGCCAATACACCTCTGTATCAATAATTAGGACCAACAAGAACAGGATTCTGTTTCCAAATGTTCCCTGACTTCTTCAGCAGTCTCTGAGCTAGGTTTGAGTGGAAGGTGGTAAAGCAAAGAAGTCCCTGTCCTGTGTAGATCTCAGACTGCTAGGCTACAGTGAGCAAGGGTCAGTGATTCACTGCATTTCCTTGAAACCACTCAGCTTTATAAGGAATGGCCCATTATAAGGAATGAAAAAAGCTATTTCTTGATATAGAAAGACAGGGAAGAAGGAAGCTGATACACTCAGCAATTGAAACTTTAAGAGAAAATGAAAAGTCTCTTGTTTAAAGGATATCCTCTCAAAAACTTTTGTTTAATTTCACATGAACACCAGTCTCTTTTCTTAATGGACCATTCACAATAAATTGATAATATTTTCCCCAAAGCACTCAAGAACATGCTTGGATTTACACAGTCAATGCTTATATGTAAAATGTGAAATATGTGTTTATTAACCCATTACATTACACTTTCAGAGTGAGGGTACTTTTTTTTTTTTTCATTTATCAGGCTGATTGCAGCCTTTTCTTTTTTTTTTTCTATTGAGTACATGTGTGTTGTCTACATCTGTGATGGCAGAACCCCAAAATGGGATGTCAAATAGGGAAGTGACTGGAATTCACTGAAGACCACCACTTATTTGCATGCTTCTGTCTGGAACAGGTGGATCTGGAGGGAGTTATTTTGAGCTTAACTTAATGCTGACCTCAGCTGAAATAATTTGCCCTCTCCCTCTTCTTCTGATACAGAGTCAAGAGGGAGTTGTATGACTGCTGCGTTTGATTGTACACATCTGTCAACAGAATCAGAGATTTGAGTGCAAAATGTAGCACTCGGGAACGCTGTGTGGGTTTCCAACACTCCCAGAAGGACATGAGGACCATAAACCAGTGAATGGATTACAATAAAACATAAATAGAGCATTTTTATCTGTGACATGTAATCCTGCTCCAGCACTGCTTACATTATTTAAAGGAAAATGGTCTCTATTACAGACCAGCTCTCTGAATTTTGAATGATAAAACAAGTCATAAGTGTTTTTCCACATGAATAAGTGTACGCCTCATTTGGAATTCGTTTGGTAGTGTTGCTTTGAAAGGTGCTGGCCATTACCTCTCATGGAGCACCCCATCTCCATGAGCACAAGACCAGGGAAGGGACTGCAGGCTTTCACATAGCTTGCCATCCCAAGCAAGGAAAGGCTTGCTTTGCTGCCCCAGCTTGCCATGCGAAGCCTGCAGCATCACAAGCCAGCCAGGCTGTAAAAGAGTTATAAAGAATAATGTCCCAAAGCCAAGAAGCAGGTGTGAGACATGCTTCTCACTTGCACAGACATATGCTACCAAATGTTGCAACCTTTCCTGCATAATCTCTTAATGTATAGTCATTAAGCAGGATAGAGTGGAGAGCACACATATGGAAAATCATAGAATCATAGAGTCTCTTATTTAGAGACAGGAACATGTACTTTCCCTTTGACACTGGCACATGCAAGGAAATAATGATACGTCAACTCCAAACTGCTGATTGCAACCTGATAAGGAGACAATAAGGCAGGAATCTTACCGGGTTTTAGGCTAAAAACATCCTTGGATGAATTATTCCCAGGAGCAGCACAGCTGGATTCTGGATGACGACATCTGGATTTCAGTGCTTTGGTAATTCTTATCTGTGAAAGAAATTGAAAGATGAAGACTGGGAATTAAGGTTGGGTTAAGTTGAGGTAACATGGGCATATGGCATTCTGTTAACTCACTCCTTTGGACAACCTGTAACGTTTTGGGGTTTTGGGGTTTTTTTCATTAAGACTAGATGATCTTAAAAGGTCCCTTCCAACCTAGGTGATTCTGTGATTCTGTGTATTCAGAGTTTTTGAGTCAGGAAGGGAAACATACATACCAAATAGCTGGACAAGGGGGTGTAGCTGAGTAGAATATTCATACAACTAAATGGCTGGATTCCAACAACTTTGAAGTACTGGATTATTTTAGTTTTCCCTAAAAGTAAATCCTGATGAACACCAATGAAATCTAAGATATACTAGACTCTTTAGCCAGCCAACAGGCAATGACACACACTGACTTGCTGTAGGAAACAAACCCACAGACTGGCTGGTGGCTGGAGTTTCAGGAATTCTTGCATTTTATTACCAGGCAAAACCTGGTAGAATTCAGGCAGGAAAAAATTATTCTGTCACTGAAAAGACTAAATAAAAAAAAATCATACTGGTAAAGAGTTAAATAGCTGCAGATTTTTGAAATATTCAGGCATTAGGTGAGATTAAGAATGATGTTTATTAGCACAGAGATGAAATTAGGAAATTTAAAATTTTGACTGAACTTCCAAAAAAATCCCAACCCCAAACCAACAAGTCCAGGCAACATGGTCTGTGAAGTTAAATTTTCATGGGAAGGGGGGAAGATTCATTTTTCAGGACATTAAAAAACTAGCCAAAAACTATGAAATGAGTTGCAGAAAATGAACATACATTGTCATGGAGAGGAGTTAGATGTACTGTGTGGCACAACAGGCATTTTTTCATCTCTGCCTCTCTTCATCTTTAGCTACAGAGAAATATCATACCACTATACCAACCCAGTGATTTTGTAGACTTGATCTTTTGACACAGCCACATAAATATACCTCACCAAATTCCTCTCTTTGTCTCGGCCATTGTAGCTTAGACTTTTAAACAGATCACACCACATGCTGCTGTTCTGTTCCCAGCTGGGAAGATGATCGGTGACTTCCAGGTCAAACAAATTCAGCGGGGTCCAACAGCAAAAATAACACACTGACGCAAATCTGTGTGCATTTATTCAGCTGCTGTAGAATCCATGCTCAGGCTCAGACCCATTGTTTGTACTGCCCTTTCTGGATGCTCTGTGTGCATGCAGGAACAGAGAGAAGAGCACTGTAGCCATGCTGCCTCCAGCTGTCACATTTCTCCCCCTTTTTTTCTTAGCCTTTCATCTCCACTGCTCACACCTTGGATGTGAAATCTTGGTCTTTCCCTGAGTGGTGCCCAGAGAAGCAGAGAAGATACTACTGAGGAAGCACATAGCTCTTCTACTCTCCAAGGGGGCTGGTGGAAACAGAAGTGTATCTTCCTTCCCTTTGCATGTTCGAGAGTAAGGGCAACTTGCAAAAGAAAGGCTTTTCCTCATGTCTATTTATTAAAGATTAGGTTTGTGCAGCATAGGCTGCACATTCATGCATTTTCATGGTGGTGTTAGTTAGATGTTTCTGACTGTGAAACTTTGACACCTAGCCCAATTGTGAAATTTCCACAGTGAAATAGATAAACTCTGCCATACTTGTCAAACTGTGCAAGCTACTTCTTGTGTATCTTTAGCAGGTGTATCTTTAGCAAGTGACACCCCAGTGGCCCGTAGGACAAGGAATTTATTGGAGAAGTTTGTGGATGATTTTGGACACTGGAGAAATATGAGGCACTGTTGTGGCTTCAAGGACAGCTCCCAAGCAGGCAGTAAAGGAAGATGCATGATGCCTACTGGTCATGGAGAGCTACCTGTCCCCTGCCACCCATTCAGAGTAACGTACCCTTGCATATCTGTCCTTAGAAAGCCAGCCTGTACCTTGTTTTCCCCACTGTGAGTGTCAATGCACTGAATTCATCCCACAGCTCTCTTGTTTATAGTACTGGTGCATCTTTCCAGTTCTTGCCAGGGAAGAAAGGCTCACTGGACTTGCCAGTTTGTTAATGGCATGAAGCATTTGATCTGTTCCAAACATGAGGGCATATTCAGTACAGCCAAGACAAGCTGTAAAATTCTTCTGCTTCTCCCATGACCTGTCATCACCTGCCCTCTAGCCAAGACGTGGTTTGGAAGAATCAGTGGGTAAACAGCATGTGGAGCAAATTATATCTGGAAAGAGAAGAAATCTGAAGTAGTGCTGCACGCCCTGCTGTCTCTTGTCCAGAGATCTTCACACTGTTCTCTGCAGGCAGTTGGCGGAAAAGGACTTTTCTTTTTTTGATATTACCCTGTGCTCTTTGTTTTTATCTCCCAACTGCACCTGCTAGGAAGCAAGTGATGATTTTACCCCGCATGGCACGGAATGAGATTTTGCAAGGGAATAAAAATTCACCTCTCATAAGGAAAAAACTGAGCCTATGCCAAGTTTCCTTTATTTTTTGTTTGTTGCCATGTGGTTATATGTAATCTGTGTATGTAATAGCTACATGTAACATAGTTGGGATCAAACTGTTTTCAATTGTATGGGTGGAAATAATATGACTTAAAGTCATATATTTAAGTAAACTATCTATCCCTGTTACATATGACACAAACAAGCTTTTAAGATCAAATCTCTTTTCCTCTGATTGTTGACATTTCTTTCTTTTATTTTATGAGCGTTGGGTGGGCTTTTTTTAGCTTGGAGAGTAAAGGCAGACTTGTTTTATTTCCTGATTATTGAACATTTCATTTTCTTTCTAGTTCCTGTATGCC
Organism: Scolopax mira; assembly: GCA_004320125.1. Classification (NCBI taxonomy): domain Eukaryota; kingdom Metazoa; phylum Chordata; class Aves; order Charadriiformes; family Scolopacidae; genus Scolopax; species Scolopax mira. The sequence goes on from BJBW01004845.1 coordinate 258,738, forward strand.
AGAGAAAAGAGCTGGCTTTGATTTCAAACAATGTAGAAGAACATTAAAGTTCAGCATTATAGCAACAGAGTTTTAATTGACATAGTTTTCGTAAATGTTATATATTAACATTATAGCCTACTCTGTAAAATCCACTTTAAAAACCACTTAAACTATTTAAACTGCTCAGCAGTGGCAGTAAGATGGGAAAGAGGCAAAAAATAAAAACAACTGTGTCTGATTTCCCTTTCCCCTCTGTGCAGGGAACCACAGTCATGAAGTTTGCCATCACTGCCCCATTATCAGGCAACAGTTCCTTCTCCCTTCCAGGCTCAGCCTACCAGGGAAGAGGGTCCCTGCTTTCCCCCTGTGCCCTGCTCCACTGCAGGGAGCACTGCTGAGACTGCAGGTTGTTGTGGACCAGGGCCAGGGCCACGGCAGGTGGGATGGGATGGGACAGGGGACCCGCACAGGAGCTCCATGCAGCAAGTGTCACTCAGGAGGACAAGGCTGGTGGGCCCTGCTCCCACGCCCAAAGGGCTGCATGTGGGGCTCGAGGGAAACATGCCTGGTAGGCAACGAAGGAAGGGTCAATGGGAGAAGATTCCTCTCCACCACTGTGCAGGTGCTGTGCCTCTCACTTCTCATTTTCTACATGGCTATTTGGGGGGAAATCATGAATAGCAGCAGTGGTTTTTCCTCAGAGCTGGGATGGGAACTTGGCCCATGTGCTTAGATATCAGTTTCCCCTACCATGCACTTGCACTGTCCTCAACATGCACTTATATACAAGGAAGGTCAATTAAGTTTCTCAGAACAGGTGAAGATGCTCAGCTAAGATGAAGTGCTGGTCTTTCTCAAGATTCAGCTTCCTCCTTGCCCAGTTAGGATCGCAGTGCAAGAGTGACTTGCTTATACACACTTAGTGGTATGTCTGCTTAACCTCCTTCTACCTCCAGGACCACACTACTAACTAATATGGGATCCCTAGCAAGAACTTGCTCTGTGCAGTTTTGTCCTTTTAACCTTTTAATGCTCTTCCAGTTTAAGCTGTTTGTGGCAAGACCCAGACTTAAATTGCTGAATGTAGATGTCACAAATTGCTTTTCAGTATGCTCTGGCGATGCCTGGAGCTGCTGACAAGACCTGAAAGGGTAAGTTTTAAAAAAAGGTTTTAGTTTGGACCAGGCTTATACTGCTTTCTCCTAGTTCAGCATCTGATCCCACATGAGTGATGAACTGACTCATGCAAAGGGAAAAAGAAAATGCTTTCCCAAAGAATGGGCTTGTAGCCCGTTCTTGCCAAAAGATGAAAGCAAATGTTATAAAGAAAGAGTGAATTCTAAAGCAGGTGGGAAGCATTCTTCCACAACAACTTTCAAAGAGAGATGAAGAAGAAACATGGAGCAAGGCAGTTTGTAATTGCCTTCCTTGGACTTACTGCTGTATCCCTCCTACATAGTCCATGGAGGAAACCACCAGATATTGGGACTTGGACAAGATGAACCCTTCTTCAGGTTCGTTATGACAGTTCCTGTCTCCTGAGGGACCTTTGATGGCTCAGTCATGAAAGAGGCAGTGTCCAGAACACCACCTAGAAAAGGTGCTGCTCCTTCAGCCTTCCGTCACCAAAGCCAACAAAACAAAAACATGTTTATGAAAAAATGTGGCCTGTGTTCCTCACCACTGGAGTGGCAAAGAACTGAATGAAAAAATTGTCCCTCCATCGCTGACACACATTCCTCACAGGCACTGCTACAAAAATTCCCCATCACATCCTCTGGGTTTTAAGGCAATGAAGATATGTGCCAAAAATGCTTGAGGCTAATTACATCTTTATTTGTTTATTATCTTCTTTATAAGTGTATTCATCTGGGTGTTAATGTCTGTGATCGGATATTCAGGTTGAATACCTGTTTTAATTAACAGAATGTCTGCATCTTATTTTAAAAAGAATGCTTTTTTCCTTCTTCCTCCCCCTATCGTCCTCTTTTCACCCTAATTTCTGGAGATGCCTGGGGTCACAGATCTGCAGAGAGTGACTGGAAGATTCTACAGTGCTAATTGTATTTAATGTTTCATTTTTATATTGACATTTTATAGATCTGCTAGGCCAATTCTCTCAATGCAGATGTTTAATTATTTGTCAATTTTTGCCTGAAATGCTTGTATCTTGTTGATTCCTTTGCCATCAATTGCAGACCAGTCCAGATGGGGAACATCTCGGTGGCAGGGCTTGGTAGGAAGGTGTAAGTATTTTTCCACCAGCTGCTGAGTCACCGAGGCTGTGTCTGTGCTGACAGACCCCAGGTCTTCCTAAAACATGATGGGGAAGTCAGGATGGAGAACATTTTTACCTGCCTGTCACCTCTCATTGCTGGCATGGCCTCTGCCGACTTGTAAGAAGCAGCATCACAACACATATGTGACTCATGATTTTGGGGCCTGCCGGAAGGATTATATTTACCAATTTTGGGTCATGCAGATCTAGGTCTGAGAGGGGGGCACCCATCATACATCTGCCCATGCCCAGTGGAGAGAGGCAAGCACCCTCCACATTTTTCCAAGTCATGAGGGGGAAGACATGGCTCAGTTTTTGGAAAGGAGATCCAGCTCACCCTGTACCTGCTGTGAGTCCCCAGGGCAGGGAGGGGGGGCACTCCAGACCCCACATCCTCACCATCACCACTGCCTCACCGGCACAAGCAAGGCAGGTCTCCTTGTCCTTGGTGAAACTGGACCTCTGTTCTGATCGAACACAGCTCTGTACCCACTTTCTGACTGCTGCTCACAGCCTGCATGTTTATTTGTTTTTTACATTCAAAATCTCTATGATAAACACCAGGTAGCACACAATAGTGTGTTTACCATCGCTTCTCCTGTGAGCAGATTTCTTAATTGTCTCGAGTGATGACTGTATATTGCACTAACACTCCCAGTCCCCGTGAGACCTCACGCTTGCCTGGCTTTCCTGCAGGGGTTTTCTCAGAGCAGATGGTTTTGCTCTCAGAGGCTACATTTTTTGTAGCAGGAGGAACTGTTACAGCCCAGCGGCTGAGTGGTCCCCAAGGCAGGTGTGGGACTGTCTCTGGAAAGAGCCTTCTGGCAGGAGAGAGGACAGATCGTAGCTGGAGCTGCTGCCTACAGCGAAGGCAAAGGTCCACAGGCCAGAAACAAAGCACGGCTGGCTGGGCACAACTCGTTCCTGCAATAGCACTTCTGAACCTTCAGCTAATTTAAAACAATATTTTGCAATAACAAAAAAAAAACCAAACTTGATTAGTTCTCACTCCATCTGAGCACTTTGCCTTCCTATCTTTCACAACAGAGCTAGCTAATCAGGCAATTTTTATGTATGTCAATGAACAACCCTTTCCTGTAATGATTTTCTGCTTTCCTCACGCACTTTGCTTTGTTATATTGGACAGCACTTAGAAAGATGATTATTCCTGCTCTGCAAATGAGGAAGATGAGATACAGAAAAGTTATATGACCAAGTCAAGACCCAATCACATTCACAGAAACAAGTAAGAAAGGCCAGAAAAGTCAGACATCTTGTTCTTTTTTTATGTTGCAAATACTAATTCATTCCTTGGCACCTTGCACTGGATAGGGGCACTTATTCTTTAATTGTTCCTTATAAACTGAGCACTAACAGAGATCTACCAGCCTTGAGAAGGCACTGTGCAAGTAATTATTTAACCTATTACAATGTTTACGGTTATTTGGGTGCATACACGTTTATACATCTGACATGAGTTCTGCATATGGAAACTGTTTTGTGAACACACAGAGCAGCTGCTTTTGAAGTGTCATATTTTAAGGCATTTTTTAAAAAAGCAAACGTCAAAGGAATGCCCCCTCAAACCCCTAAAATATTCAAGTACACATATTTTGACTAATCTCTTGCCAAAGTTTGGTTTTAATTGGCATTTTTTTATATTTAATTGCCATATATAAGTGGATAAATGCAAGTCAAACCACAAAAATCCCCCTATTTTATTTCACACTCACAATAAGTTGCAATAAAATTGTCAAAAGCACATATTTTTTGACAAACTTGGAAACACTCTGTCTTGAGCAGGGACAGTTACATTTTTGCATCATGGCCACTATGCACTAAAGCCATTTCTCAAAAAAACGCCTATTCTTAGACTAGGGAAGAAGTTAGTGAGATGCTGTTTCTCAAAAATAGTAACAATATGTACTCAGTAAAGCAGCAGGGGTAACCACAAGAGCTTCCAGCAAATAGATTTGACTTATATGTAGCAAAGCGTTTCCCCCAGTGTTTTGGAGGTGATGTTTTGGGGATGAGTTTAGCCTCTAATTTCTACAAATTCCAAACTTGAACTGCTTTTGAGTGCTGACCATTACACAATGCTCCTGGGACTCATTTCAGGAGTGCCAAACACACCTTGTCCTGTGAATTAGGGATACTTTCTGAAGACTGGGCTGGCAGCATCTCAAAAATCAGTTGCCTGCTAATGAGTTGCCACCTCTGATGAACTGATCATGAATTTTTCAAGTCCTTTCAATTATGAAGCTGTTGCCCACCTGATCCTGTCACTGCCTATAACATGCTTTTCTACTAACTTTAATGGCCTTTGCAAGTGGCCTGAGGGAGTGGGTTCTGGACCTTAATACAAACCTGCCCTCAGGGATGGAAAAGCATAGCCAGTCTGTGAGGACGTTAGAGGTTCAACACTTTGGTGGTCTGAAGGCGAAGCTTGCTATGGAAGACTCCACCCCATAGCTCTATGGTAAAGGGTTTACAGAGTGGAGGGCAGTGTGATGCCAATGAGGGTTAAACCAGTGTCCTAACAACAAACTGAGAAACCATGAGCCAGGGGTTTTGAAGAGGCAATGATACACAGCAACATAAATGCGTCCCAGTCAGCAGCCACCCAAGATGCTTTGAAGTGATTTCTCTTTGATTGCTCCATAGCTCACCACCTTTTCTGTTTTGTGGGCAGATTGAAAGCCTCGTGCAAACATGGGCCTTAAACTGGTTGTGATGAGCAGTGTTTGGCAGTCACACACACAAGGAGGAAAAGCCTACTGTGAGAGATAACAGATGGCACCATGGCTGTACATTGGGTGGAGTATGCCACGTGCAGATGGGAAGGTAGTGGCCTTGGTGGCATCCTTACCTCAAAGCAGTGTCTTGGCCTGCCTGAGATAAAAGTTATGAAAATAGGCATCTTTTCCTCAGGGCCTCACTAGCAGTGGACTAAAACCTGCTCCCAGCACCAGTGCATTTATTTTTTTCTCCAAGGCTTTAAATGTTTGTTTATTGTCATGTTATGCTGCATAAGAAGAAGTGTAGTCCTCTGGCAACAGGACAGAAACATCGCGGCTGACAGATAAGCAGACTTGCCTGCTCCATCCTCCCCATCCTTTCTGGACAGATGAGCATGTCTCTAAATCCATTTCACTTTTACCATGTGTGCAGGAGACAGGCCAAGGCAGCTTTGATGAAAGGCGCTGCATGTGGTCTGTGAGAAGAGACGATTTCTCCTTTTGCTCTGCAGCGTCCTGGCTGAGATCAGTGAGAAAGGGGTTGGAGCCACAGGGTCTGATAGAGGTTGCAGCAGTTCCTTCCCCTCATTTCTGTGGTGCTGTTGATCCCCAGCGTGTAACACAGCACCCCGAATGGCAAGCAGACCCTTCCGAGGGTGGGGGCTCTGGAAGGACTTGCCTGCAGCCGCCCTGTCCAGCTTTCCTCTGCCAGATGTGATTTAATGTGACATCTCGACATTGTCAGCTCTCATCTTTCATCCATACTCTTGTCATAGCTGATGATTTAATGAGAGCATAACTGTGGAAACAAATGGTTACCTGAACGGTTAAGTGCTATTTTTTATTATTTTTTTTCCAACAAACACATCTCTGATATTCACATTAAAAAAAAAAATCTAACTCCAAAAGACCCTGACATTGAAAATAATGCAACTTTTTGTTGTTGTTTTGTGGTGTTTTAAGCCAGTCTGATTGTTTAGGGGAGAGAAAAGGTTGGGTGCCAAGGCAATTGCAGGGTCACGAGGAATGCAGTTAGAGTAAAAGATGCCTTAGGCTTCTGGGGAGAACTTCAGGGATTTTGAGAAACTCATTTCTCTTGAATTGCCTTCACACACTGATTTTATTTATGCTACAGCTATGTTTGTTGATGTATTGGCTATCTTGTCTGGCCAACTGCTTAACCTCAACCTATCAAATGTGGGTTTGTGGAGATGTAGCAGCAGATGGATACCATTGTTCCAGTAAACCTTTTTTACATTGTTTGTCTCTGTTTATAGAGTGAAGGAAGGGATTCTGAAGGAATCCAGAAAGCCAGAGATTTCAAAGGATTTGCAGATTACTCATAGAGCAGACTCACCACAAATCTGACTGAGGCCGGTGGGTTGCCCACCATAGCTCCCACAGCGGCTTATCTGGGGAGGTGCACCACAGGCAGAGGCATGTGCTGCTGAGCTGCTGGACACCTGTGTTGTATCAGGAGAGATGAAAAACAAGCACAATGCAGACAGATAGTCCAGACTATCTGCTGCTCTATTTGATTGCGACTTTTGACATTAGATCAAAAACAGTTTGCTTAAACTGGATTTTTTTTTTTTTAACCTCTAATCCTTTTTAGAGTCTGGCTGGAGGTACTCACTCAGTACCCAGCATCCACCATCCATTTTTATGAGATCTATGCAAAAAAGATATCACCAAATAGATAAAGATATATAGACAGACAAATGAGAGCTGATTACAATTGCTTTAGCATATTTTTTTCACTCTTTAGACTTTTTAGAAAAGGATTTTAAAAACCAAGGAAAGCAAATCAAGCTCTGCAGGGGAACTGAAATCTTGCAGTGGAAGCTAGCAGCATCAGTCTTAGCTCAGACAAAATGCACTGTAACAACTCACAGAGAAGCCAGAGAAGAAATGATTTGGAATACTCCCCTCTTTACACCCGGATTCATTCCAGATCCATGACTCCAGCTCCTCACTCACTGGTGTTTTGTGCCCCTGGCACCACCAGTACAGGAGGTGGCATCATTCTGTACCTGGTCCTGGTTGTAACAGCTAAGAACCTGAAGTACAAAACTGCTTTGTTGCAGTTTAATCCCAGCCAGGAGCTAGGAACATGCAGCCCTTCACTCAAACCCCCTCTCCCCATAAAGGGCAGGGAGAAGAAGGAGAAAAGGAGGGGAAAGGGAAAAAAAATACCCTCATGGGTTAAGATAAAAACAGTTTAATAGAACAATAATGGAAAAGGAAAATAATAATAATGGTAAAATAATATACAAGACACAAGACACTCTCACCATCCAGTGAATTGATTGCCCAGTCTACCCTGAGCAGCAATCATGGATTCCCACCCCCCAGCCAACCCTCATTCATATACTCCTTTATGTACTGAGCATGACATCTGTGATATGGAATATCCCATTGGCCATTCCATTGTTCAGTTTATGCTTCTTCTCAGCTTCCATGGGAAGCTGAAAAAAGTCCTTAACTTGTATAAAGGTCACTTAGCAATGACTAAATCAAGATGCTTTATTGACATTCCTTTCATACTTAATCTGAAAACACAGCAACTACTAGAAAGAAAATTAACTCTATCTCAGCTGAAAGAAGGACAAGCTTGGAAACCCTAATTCTCGAAAGATAAACAAAATTTCTGGATAGGTGCATATGATGTTGATTCCATTTATGATACGTACAGGGAGTGAACTTGAGTCTCTCAATACAAAAGCTGAATTTGGTATGGCCAAAGCTAAAGGCATTGGTCTTCTTGCTTAGAGGCAGTAACAGCCTGTAGACACACTGGGTTTATCTCCAGCTAATCCCATGCATACTGGCACATCTGTGATGCAGACAGCTACAGGGTTGAGTGTCCAGAGCAGGGTAAGCTGTTAGGCACTCCCCTGTTCAACAGCAACGTGAGCATCTTTGCGACATGCTGGCCACCAGTGCTATAGAGCATGCTCCATTTCAGCACATCCCAGTCACTCAGAGGAGCCAAGTAGCTCCCTGTGGCTGCACAGGCTGTGCCTGCTGTGGGTCATGGGCTGGTGGAAGGTGATTTTGAAATGGTACATGCTGTTCAGAGGCCAAACACTGTTTCTAAGTCGATTTTCTGCTTATAAGCAGGTCACATAAATTGTACCTCAACATGCCCTCCCTCCAAGAACCTGGGAGGCTCATTTTAGAGAGATTAATGAGTGCTTTTACAAGTTGCTGAACTTGTCTTAGTGTGTCCTCAAGCTGACCATGTCCTTTTATTTTGTTGGAACCGAGGCAAGTTAGTCCCTCCATCTGTGCTTGCTGAGAGCAACCTCGAGGTGTCCAACAGTACTACTGTTGGGCTGTGTTCGTCATTCCCTAATGCAGCTGACACTGTGATACATTTTCTGTCAGGTGAAATTTAGAGGCACATTAACCTGCCTGGCAGGAACAGTGAGTCACAAACAGCTCCTGAGGAGAAACGTCCACACTGTGGAAAATCTTTCAAGGTTTTTTAGGCTGCAGTTTGATACATCTATGAATTATATTTGCAGTCTCACAGATACAAAAAAAAAACCCCAAAGCATAAAAATACATAACCTTCCTAGAAACACAGCTGACTTTGCTGCCTGAATTTTCTAGAAATCTCTGTCTTCTTTAAATAACCAAAAGAAAAATCAGCTACAAGACGCTCTCTTCATGCTCACTCTTCTGCTCCCAATTTCAGAGTTGCTTGGTCTACAGCATGAGTGCTGGTGGTGGCCAGTGCATCTGCTCCAGAGTCAAATCATGAACCAAGAACCAAATCAAGAACTTTCCCTGTCTGCACTTGAATATGCCTGTATGCTCTGCAGTTTCCAGTGCTGTTGGTGCTGGTGGTGGAGCTGTATGTGGTGTTGTCTGGGGCTCTGCAGGGGCCTGGTTTGGCAGCTTTGCTCTTAGCAACTCTGCAGAGCAGGAGGGGAGAGGATGTGGTGCCCTGGGATCCTGGCTGTGGCACAGGGCATGGAACTGTTTTTCATCAAGGAATGGCTCTTTCCCAGTTGGTGCACAAGTGAGGCATCACCACTAAGGTGATTTCTGGCAGGCTTCTCTGGAGACATGTCACTTCTAGCAAGACCTGAGAGGATCCTAGGAGTGATTTGAGCATACTAGGCAGCTTGGGGAGAGCAATTGATATTGGTTATCTCTAGTCATTTGCTTTAGGAAAAACTGGTGGTAAAGGCTTTTGACAGAGATGTTTGAAATTAGGATTAATAGCATCACTGGTATCTTTAACCTGAAAGTGACCATAGCTGGAAAGACATCTTTCTGTCAAAATGTTAGTTTTGTTGTTGCAGTTTCATCTTCTAGCTAGTAGGGCAGCTGAACCACATTAATCACTTCTTTCCTTCCCTCACTCTCTCACCATCTATGTACTTGTATGGCTCTTGTCACACTCATATCTGAGTGTGTCTCCCCCAGAGGAATTTAAGAGTAAAAATAACCCTCTATCTCCTTTCCCAGGCTGGATAACTGCCGCCAGTTTACAGTTTCCTAAAAGAGTGTTGCACATACTTTATCCCAAAAGAGCTCTTTGCTTTGGCAGGAGAATGTGATGGGAAAGTTACATCAAACAACAGCTGAAAACAGAATAGGAAGAAATCCTAGGACCTGAGTCTGGTCTTAGGCATATGACAGGAATGTGATTTCTGTTATGTTTGTGTAATCTTAAATTACAGCATAAAAGGTGCAAAGGAAACAGTTATTTAGCCTCAGTAGTATACCTATTTAATTCAAGTGCAGGGTGTTTTGAAATGCATTAGTTAATGCTTTAGGCCACTATGAACATATAAAATGCTACGTATATACTAAGTAGTGTTATTGTTAAAGCCGAATTGAATAATGTAGTAAAGATGCTGGAGAGTAATTAAAAAGAAACTTAATTTCTTCCAGTAGTTTGAGGCAACAAGCATAAAAAGATTACTGCCTCTTATAAAGAATTATCAAAACTTTAACTGCACTTGCTGTAAGGAGATGATAAGTGTTTGTTTACAGCAAAAGACCTTTTTCTAGATAGCCCCATCCATTAGATTCTTCCAATTAAATTGAACCAATATATTCCTTTTTAGAGATGCTTCATTGCTTGATACTGATGCTAACAATTTATGTGAAAAGAACTGTCAATCTAAATATTTGAAAATGGTGCCACTGTAAAGGAAGGTGTTTGTCTATAAAGTCACCTGGTAGAACTTGAACAGGAGGATCAATCAGGATGCATTCTCAGCTACGCTTCCAGTGTAAGGAAGTGCATGTCAATTTATACCTGTCTTTAGGGTCATTTCTGGCTGGCTGGCTTCTCAGAAAGTAATGCAGACCTTGATGCTGATCTCATCTATGATTCCATGTATCTCAAAAATGACAAACTTCCATTGACAACAGTAATATATACCTGGGGGAAGAGGGGGGAGAGAGAATATGATATAAATTAACCTATGTAGCCAGTATTCTGGACTAGCAATGATGCATTCTTCAGAGGAAGCTGCAATTAACTGCATGTTGGGTGTTTGAAACAATATCTTCAGAGTGGCTGAAGAGACAGACTTTTAGCTTGGATTTTCATATGCTCCTTGGTGCTCAACTCCATTGACTGCAACAAGCAGTGAGAAGTTAACGGAATGATTAACAAAGGCTTTTGATCACCCATGTACAAAAAGGGCCAAAGGTAATTGTTTAGAGCAAAACCATAGCTGGGCTATTACATATGATTTTATATATAATAAAAGTCCTACTGATAAAAAGATGTGGCCTTGTGTTTACTCCTACTTGCTAAGAGAAGGCTTGCAAGACACGTAAGAGGAGTTTTTCTTAGACTTCTCTGTTATGTAAAGTGGCATCATGTATTGTTTATAAGGCAGCCAAATCCCCAGGTGATTCAAATTTGAAGGAAGCATCTGAGCCGACTGATGTGTGTAAGAGTGCATCTGAAATGAAAGAGCTCAGCCCGGAGACCTTTGCAATGTCTCTCTTTCAGGGAAGGCAGGGAGGCACCTGCATTGTTCTCTGGGAGTGCACAGCAAGCTCACCAAAATTGAATTAAGCCTTTGAAAGCAATCTTTAGTCTCTTAGAGCTGAGTGGCTGAACTCTGTGTGAGGTTACATACAGAAAGAAGTTATTTTGCATTAGCAAAGCAGATTAGATTCTCATATTTTACTCTTTGTTGTGACCTTGGCTATGCATAAAATGACAGCCAGGTGAAACCTCATTGAAGCTTGCCCCTTAGGGAGAAATAGAAAGAAATGTGTGATAAAACTCTTGATTCTGCCATTATCTGGGAGAAGACCCTCACAACCAGCACTCCCCAGCTCCCGCATGTTGTGGCTGCAGGACAGGGCTCTCTAAGCCCTTTTCCTCACTTAGATCACTTATAAAATCAGCATAACACTGCACGTTTTTAGAGTGGACTTAAGCCTTAATTAAGGTTCGTTCAGGGTCCTTGATAAAATTAGGTTTTACTATTTGCTATTGAAGTGGCTTGATGCAATAAACAACAGAAATACATTCAAAAGTAAGGTATAATCTGGAAACTCTCCTCAGGACTTGTCTACAAAAATGCATTAGTATTTTATTGCACCAGCAGACAAAGCAGAGCAGCCCCAGAGTACAAGGTTAGCTAGGCTGACATGAAATTGTGCCTATATCTACTCCTCAACAGCACCTTTTACTGAGGCTCTTAACACCATGCATCTCTTTTGGAGAATTTTGCCCCTATGCCAGCTCCAGCCATGCTCTGGATAACTCAGGACAGGGAAGGGTCCCTGGCAGCCAGCTCAGGCACCAGCCTGAGTATTGGGACCTCACTCTGCATTGAACCACTGGTAGTTCTTTTTTTTAAATACATCTTCATGTTGCAAGTATTCCAGGCATCTGATCATGCACCAGCAATTAAGCCAAAATTCCCACCAAGGTCAGAAATAATTTTGCTTTGGCAAGAATGCATGTTTGTCTTCAGTTTCTGAGTATGAGTATTCCTTGAATGCAGTATTACTTGAAAACATAGAATTGTCTGTTTTGGAAAGGACCTATAAGATCATTGAGCCCAACCATTAATCTAGCATTGTCAAATCCACCACTAAACCATGTCCCTCAGCACCACGGCTACGTCTTTTAAATACCTCCAGGATGGTGATTCAGCTACTTCCCTGGGCAGCCTGTTCCAATGCTTGATAACTCTTTCAGTGAATACATTTTTCCTAATATCCATCTTAAACCTCACCTGGTGCAACTTGGGGCCATTTCTTCCCATCCTACCACTTGTTACTTGGGAGAAGAGACCAACCTCCACCTCTGTACAACCTCTTTTCAGGTAGTTGTAGACAGCAATAAGGTCTCCCCTCAGCCTCCTTTTCTGCAGGCTAGAAGACCCAGTTCCCTCAGCCACTCCTCATAAGACTTATTCTCCAGACTTGTGGTTTGGACCTCAAACCAGGACACCAGCTTTGTTGACCTTCTCTGGATACACTCCAAAACATGTAGTCTTGTAGTCAGGGCTACATAAAATAAAGCACTCTTGCTAGATAATAAAAACTGACTCCCCCAAACCATATACATTAGGAATGCTTTGGTGTCATTAAGTGGTAGGGGACTTGGGTGACATCCAGTGTCTTTCATTTGGGGTGAACTCTCAAAAAACCACACTATTTGAAGTTGACTGAACTGCTTCAGCATATTTCATTGGACGTTTAAGGTGGGGTTCATCTTGCCTGACATTAAATAATGAATGGACAGGATCCACTAAGCTAAGTGTCTCAGGCAGGTCAAGAGCCTGGGAGGCCTTGTGTCTCTCCATTGACAATAGAAACAACCCAAAAGACACCAGGGTGTCTGGTTTTCATACAGTTTAGGTTACTATACTCAGGATATACAAAAATATTGTGTGGTTTCATAGTCATCTGACATCAGTCTAAACCCCAGCTAGATGGAGGCAACCTGCCATCTCTTGCTCCGTACCCTGACTGATCCTTTCCCAAAATGGAGAAGAGGAATCCTTCCTCTTTTTGCCCCTCTTCTTCCCTTCAATATTTGCTTATAAATACTTTACTTAAAAGTACCTAATCTGTCTGGAAACACACACACACACAAGCTACTGCCATCACTAAGAGCAGTGGCAAGTTGAATCTAGGGCTATAGAAGCCTGTCATGAAACTGCACCGTTTGAAGCAAAGTTTGATTTTGCCTAAAGCTTGTTTATGCAGGAAGATTTTATTAGTTGAATTAGTTAAAAATGTAGAGCTAAATAATATAGTTTACATCAGACTAGACTTTTTGTGTGAACATTCTTGTCCAGGAATAATAGTTGTTGGTTTTGATTTATTGTGCATTAATTCTAAAATGTTATCGACTAAACTGCAGGAGAAAAAAAAAAAGTGGAAAAACCCCAACAAACAAAACACGTTCTTCTCTCCAAAGAAATAAACTCACACTAAGAATTATTCCAATAAAGCTAAATCGGTTTGAATTCATACCTTTGTTTATGCCACTGTAAGTTTTCCTTGTAGACAACCCCATATAGGGAAGTTACATTTTACATTATAATGAGGTTACAATGTGCTAATCCCCTTGGACTGAAGCAATTATCACCTGCCTGCTAGGTGTTAAATGCTGCATTACAAGGGGATTATTTTCTCTTTTGTTCTGACTGAGGCCTGGTCTACCCACAAATTCACACTGGTTAAACTAATTCAAGAGGGAGTTTGCATTTTGCCTCCTCTGAATCAGTTATGTATTGCATTAATAAAACTGGACTCAATGACAATTCCCTTGATATGTTGTAATTCAAAGTAGTAAAATTATTATTTCTGTGCTACTTGGCCACTTAACATTGTTCACTAGTCTCAGTTATTTGATTTTATTTGTAGTACATTTTATATATTTTACAGTCGTGCACTTTCTCATCTGCAGTTTAGCATTGAAGTACAGCTAAATGCCATAAATGAGGCAGGTTTGGGACTTTTTCAGTCCACGGAATGACAAACAGCAAATGTAGGTGCCACGAGAAGCAGGTCAGCGACTGGCCTTTTTTTCCTCCTTCTCAGTGCAATAAAATAGTACCAGGGGATGGCTGTCTGTGAGAGGTGCAGCCTTTTGAACGAGCTATAAACTTCTAGCCATTTGTAGATCTCTTTCAGCTCCCACATCCATCTTCACAGCAGTAATGAAAGGTTGCTGCCTTGAGTGTCCTGGGTGAGTTCCAGTTACATTATTACAGTTTACATGTCTGAGTTTCCTTATGACTTACTTGTATGAAGTACCAATCACAAACCTTTTGTATAGACATGCATCCAGCTTAGAGGCATCTGTCTACCACTTCAGAGCAGATTGTGGTTTAGTGATGGTTGAGTGAGCTGTACCCATGCACGCATCACACACAGACATCACTCCTCATCTACAGTCTCACTGAACGTAGTCAAGGCGCAGACTCCTGTGTGTGCCTCAGATCTCGTATTCTGGTCTGGTCCTTTGCCACTTACTTCAAAGCTGGAAGATGTTTTTTGGCACAATGGCTCTCCATTTTGCTGGGCGTGTTCATAATGCTGCCAGGCACAGCCCAGACCCACTGCTCTGGGGTGCATCTCCTCCTACCTTTGTCTCCATTTTTCTTCGTGGGTTGCAGGATAGACTGTATTTCTGTAGACAGGAAATTCATAACTATGTACAATTCTATTAAACTTGCTCAATGTTTTGAGAACATTGTCTTCTTTGTATGAAAGACACCATATAATACCAACATCCCCATCGTTTGCTAGTTCTAATATATACAGAGACTCCTTGAAAGCCAATTATATTGTGGCTATTGTTTCAGAAACTTGGAAAAATCTATGCAAATTATCTCAAACAAAAATAGAAATTATTGTGGCTGTGTAAATGCTCTTCATGAGTCTGAGTCCTGCAGACACTGTCAAGAAGAAAGTTGATGCCAAAAATCTTTACAAAACCATCTTGAAACCCACTTCATTTTCCTACTGGTAAGCTCAGTCCCATACTTAGCATAATCAGTTTAAGACCACCACATTTAAAAACAATGTCTGACTTCAAATAAGTCAGTGCTCAACATTTACCTCACAGATTTCTACTGATTTCACAGTGAGTACAACAAAGGGATGGTACAGGTGCTGTTTTTCCCCATTGGATAAGTGGCGTGGCAAGACTCACCAAGGCTTCCTGATAGTGCTACTCTACATGGTGACACAAAGCAAAGGCCAACCCATCTTAAACAGCACATTAAGATGAGTTTGTAGTTGGTACCATAGAAGTTCTATAAGTCCCCTCCTGGCTTGTCTACAGTCCTGAGCTGTCACACAACAAAATTGAGTACATACAAGTACCAAACCCCAAACAAGCTCCAATGCCCGTTTAGCCCTGAAGGGTGCAGGCCCATTCAGAAGAATACAGACAACATTTTGAATAGGTGATGTCACTCACTTTTAGCAAAAGTCTAAAAGAAGAGGGAGAAGGGAATCTGGCTGAACTTTCTCAGTCATCTCCTTCCAGCGTAGCTGCATCATAAAATAAGGCAAGGACTGTGGTGAGGACTGGGTGTTGTCACAGTAAGGGTTTAGGTATGGTAGGTGTCCGTGAGCATTCAGCAAAAAGACTGGCCCCATGTCCTACTTTGCCTATGGCAGAGTCTTGAAGTCTTGAAGATTCACTGCTGCTGCAGCTTCTGTGGAGAGAAGGTGGGAAGCAGGGAGAGGAGTTGCCAGCACTGAAAAGAGAACCGTTACTCAGTTATCTTAGCAAGTCCCCACAATTCTAAGATTCTTGTGTTGGAAGTTGCTCAGCCTTTCCTTCCCTGGACTGCACACATAGTCCATAATCTTCCCATGGGGAGAAACCTGAGCCACCTCTGGCCTAGGCTGAAAAGCAAAGGGAAAAGCTCCATCTGAACTGTCATTGACTGAGCTGCAGTCAGTACAGGCGTGTGGTGACATACAACCAAGAACCAGCAATCCATCTGGATGTCTCCTCCACCTGCACACTTCACTATCAATCACTATTATTTAATTAGGAACTGAGCACCTGCAGGTTTCTCACTTACAAAATAAGAAGGAAGGATTATTATTTTTTCCACAACTGTCTTGTTACTCAAGTCACATCTGGTCTAAATCTAGTATGAGGGCAAAACTGTGACTGTCAGCACTGCTAAAGATTTTTTTTTCTGCTGCTGATTAATAATGGCAAATATAACCCAGTAAGATCCCTGCCTTTTGTCTCACAACACAACCCTGAGTACTATATATTGTGTGTGGCTTCCCTGATGTGCTGTCCATTTCTGCCACTTCAATGAGGAATGTATTAGGTATGCTCTTCTTTGGCAACCAAGCTTTTACCAAAATCCTTAACTCCAATAGATGGGAGAACAGGAAAAGGGTGGAGTAGGAAAGTCATACAGCCAGCTTTGATGGAGGTGGAAGGGAACTGCATTTCTAAGTCATTAACTCCCCTGTAGCTCAGGTTTTTGCTGGTTTCCCTTCTACCCATGGCTCTACCCATGCCACCGACCTGGGAAACCAGGCTGGTCCCTGGTGCTCCTGCCAGGAAGAGAAAGTAAGAGTGTACAAGGCAATGGCTGTTGCCGGGGCAGCCCTTTTTACAAGGGTAGTCATTGCCCTCATCCTGCCTATTTCCCAATGATAGGAGGAGCAGTAAAAATGGGTTTATAGATTCCCTACATGCCTGGGGAGACTTTGGTCAGTGACAACTCTGCTCCTTCCCAGTGTTCCCTGCTTCCCCCAACCATGTCTTAGAGCTACTTCTGGACTGGAGCAAATTCTGCTGACCATGGGCTATAGTTAAGCACTTTTCCCTCTGATTAAGAGCAAGGCAAATAGTTAGCATATTCCTTGGCTAACAGTCCCTTCAGATGACTGGCCAAACATTGATATATTCGTGTCAGTCAGCACATGACAAGATGTCCCTGAAGGTTGTAATTTTCAAAATGGTTTTGGTTGCCTCTGAATACCTGGCTTGCGGCACCCATGCTCTGATTTGCAGGAAGAATATTTAACTTCAGATCTTGTAAACTTCATGCAAATTTTTGAACCTCCAGCACTACTGAGAGACAGGCCATTGTGCCTGAAATTGGGACTGCACAACTGATGTTACCCCAAAGGAAGGAGGAGGTATTAATGGAAATGTGACTATAAGTGGGCAATGAACCTTCATTTAGGCATGTGAGAATGATGCTGCAGAAATCCTTGAATGCTGCAGTGCCATCTCAGACTCTGAGACCTGATCATCAGCTTGTACCAAAAGGTATTTGAACCTCATAAGTCTTCATACTGTTCAGGGAAAATTTGTCCTTGCCCTTTTTCCTTCAAAACTTGTAATGATTCAGTATTCTGTGACTGTAAAGCTTTATCTTTTCAAGGTCATAAACTCTCTGTGCTCCTGCAATATTATTGAAAGAAGCAGTTTTCTTTGCTCATGTCACCTCTTGTGCACTTAGGTCCAGGTGAGGTGGTTTGCAGTTGGACAGCAAGGTAAATGATACAGCACTAAAACAAGAAGATCACGTTTAGCCATTGAGGTAGAAAATTATCTCTTTTCAGACTGAAAATGCTGCTTTTTTTTTTTATTTTCCTCCAGTATTGGCCATTATAAAACAAGCCACGCTGGGGCAGAATCATAATTGCAATTCATATAAAGTCTACAGTGATGAAATTCCCTTCAGTCAGACAGCAAAGAAGAAAGATGAAATCCTAGGCTGCAAATGCCTCGTTCATATTGAATGAACGACTGATTTGCATTAAATTTCGGAGGCCTATCACATTGCACTAGGCCTGAACTCAGATCTTTCTCCATTGTTATTATTCCTCCTGAGGTACCACCCAAACACCTACAACTGGAGCCCTTTTGCCAGAAGACAATAGTCTCCAAGGACCTAGTATCTCAGAGGTATTGGCTCTTCTGCAGTTGTCACAGGAATGATGCTGTTGATCCTCTCCAATTTTAGCTGCCGAAACTGGGAGCTCTGTTGTGGCCAGCTCTGATCTTCTCAGGCTCTGGTTCAACAGCTTCTGTTCTGCACATTACACAGCATTTGGATCTGTTCTAAGGTTAAAACCAGAGAAACCCAGAGAATGAATGGGGAAATGGCAAAAGATTTGGCATCATTATGACCTGCTCTGGGGTTCAGGAGTGCTCCCCTTTTGACATGCTTTTTCTTTTGTGCCTGTTTTCCAAGAAGTACCTCTTCCCTGGTAAGACCTGAGGAAGCAGATCCTGGAGGAGCCAGCACAGCTTCTGTGATCCCGAGATGCCTTCTCTTCCTGAAAGGGAAGCCTAGGGAAGCAAGGCACTGCTACCAGGACCCTTGCTCTATAGGTCACCAAACTTTGGCTGAGGAACATGTTGTCACGTGTCACTTAACTCTGGGTAAGTTTAACTATTAGACAAAATTGAAGGGAAAAGTATTTGCAAAATGCAGTAGGATACAAACAGATAAATTAATAAAATTTCCACTGTTATGATTACACTTACCGGTAAAGATCCTGTGTAGATCTTGGCCAATTAATGTTTTTCTTTTATCTTATGTTAGGCACTAGAATCTCCCTCTATATACATAAGATGGAGTTTCTTTCTCAGAGATGGCTTGCGCTGCTACTGTCTCCCCTGTCACTGCCCTTTCACCCAAGGGAGGGAAGGGTAGAGGGCAAAAGACTGTGTTTCTATGCCATCCAAAGCTCAAATACCCCAGTTTTCACATAGCTTACTTGAGAAAACTTTCTTCTCAACACTTGTGATTAGTTTCTGGACCTCAAATGGCATAATTTAAAGAGTTACCTTACTTTTTCTTCCCTTCTTCTCAAGATCCTTTGATTGACATTTTTGATCTATACCCGAATTGGTAAGGTCCTAGTTCTGGAATACTTATCTTTGTCTCTGTCTTCTGCAGATATACAAAACAGTATGTCTGTGTAATAATGTCCAGTCTTCTCGCTTGACTTATAATCATTGTTTTTCAGTGAGTATCTTGTAAAAAAAAAAAAGTGATACTACAGATGATGTTGAGTAATACCAAACATTACTTTCTATACTTCACAAAACACTTTTGAAAGACACTGTCAGAAAAACTATGTGAAAAGCCATCTCAACTTATGCCATATGTAGGAAAGAAGCTATCTCATTGTCTGCAAATGTATTTTTAAACAAGATGTTACCTCTAACATTGCATTTAGGCAAGAACTGAATTTTAATGTGAATAAGAGTAACAAGATGACAGAAATTAAAATCTATTCATACTTTTTCAAGAGTAAGATATGCAATCACTGCAGTACTCTATTGCATGCTCTGACACTTTCTCTCCTTCTCTTGAATAATCTAATAAAAGCTGAAGTTTCCACTCCAAAAACCTCTCTGCATTAATCATTTGGTCTGTCGAGATCTCAGCTCAATTATTGTCAGCCTGCATCTCTGCAACTAGCAAATTACATTAAGAGTTACTCCAAAGTGATGTCAGAGTGCAAGAGTTGAGCAGAGAAGGGGTAGCTGGGCTTTACTTTTGCAGTGTCCTCTCCAGGATACTGCTGAGCTGGTGTGCAGTACAGTTTCCAAAGAGAAAAAAAATGAAATTAATGCAATCAATTTACTTCACGTTTTGCCTTGTCTCAAAAATTATTGAGTCATTAATCTTAGCAATGTCATGGTGTTGTCATCCACTGAATTCAATTAAATAGGAGCTCACCATTAGAAATCTGTGCATTCTTCAGATGCAGTAATACCCTTCTTGACCATAATAAGTGGAGCTCCCCTTGTTCAATTAGGGAGAAGTTAAAGGAAAGGAGCTAATGAAGAAGAGTAAACTGCTTCAATATACTGCATATTATACACCCCTAACCCTGATAGTACTGGCTCAAATTCTTCTTATACTGGCATGGGCATTAAATGGAAATGCAAGTTCACAAGCTTCATTACAGGGTCCCGAGCTCTTGGGCTCTTCCGTTCTCTAATTGCTGTTTTCACTGATCTAATACAGAGTTTCTGGACAAAGAGGCCAGGAGCCTTTATGGACCAGGGCAGAGAGCTGACCTCCTCAGAAAACTGTGTTGTAAAGTGGCTTTGTGCCCTTTGTGCCCCTTCATAGTACCCACTGCTGAAACACCACAACACTGCAATGCAGAGAAGTGTTCTCCAAAGGAGCTGAGTGATGATGGTCTGAAGGAAAACTAGCAGGTCTGAGAAATTGGAAAAAATAACATATGTCAAGAGGTTAATTGAGCTGAAGCTAATTTACACTGCAAGAGCAAGAAAAAGTTTCTGTGATGCCAGACAAGAGTAGAATTAACATGGGAATATCAATGAAACTGCAGTACATTAGATCAATAGATCATCAGAAAAAAGAAAAAACCCCACACCTGATCATGTCTAAGGGAACTGCCAGAATAAAAAGTCACGTAGGAAAGCCAGCCTTCAGTAGAAGCATCACCAAATTTTGAACATCAGAAGGAAGGCAGGTGTCTTGGCATCAGCATGCATCAGAGCCTAACAAAGTCTTGACTGGCTCAAGACTATCCACCAGGACACCTTGATCAGAGCCCTACAGTCCTGGTGCAGCAAGTGATCAGTGGCTGGAATCACCAGGAAAATAGTCTGTGTTTGGGAGGGAAAGGTGATTTGGTGGAAAGGAAACAACTGGGGAAGAGAAAAAAGCCTCATCTGCTGCAGAAATCAGGAGGTACAGGGCAAATTAGGCATTGAAGTACAGGGAATTAAAAGCTTCTCTCAAGGTTGAAGCAACTGATCGCTGCTCTGAGAAATCCAATTCTGTCCTTGCAATCATCAAAGAGATCCCGTGTCATGCTTGGCATGCCACTTAAACCAAATTTGGCATCGCTGATCACTGATACTGTGTTTCTTTTTCTATTGTTTGGTGCCTTACTTGAGATACTGGAGCGCTCCCAGATGCAGAGGCTGACAATGGACAATGCTAGTAGGTGTGTTTCATGATGTAAATTGCCAAATATGCCCAAATCATCATGACACCCTCATTACCTCAAACAAGGTGTTGAAATCAATTCTGCCTTTTGACCTTATCCTTTTTATACCTCAGCTGTGAAATGGGGATCAGACAGCCTCCACCCCTCATAGCACTGATGTGGTGCAAAGTCACGCACAAATTTAGCAGGTCCTGAGGTGTGAATCAGCCTGCAAGGAGGTGGGTGGCCCATGGGACACACCACGAGGCCAGGAGCCCAGCCATAGAACTGGAAGCAACGCGGCAGAGGATGCCATGCTATTTCACGCACAGTGTGAAAGAAAAGGGGTGTTACAGGGCTCGTCAGGAAGGCTGTAGTGGGAAAAGCTTCTTGGGAATTGTTGGACCAATATTTGAGATGGGTTCAAAGACTGTAGTGCTCAACCAGCAGACAGCCAGATGAGGAAGCACTCAGCTTTCTGAGAAGGGTTTGTACAGTGGGCAGAAAAGTAGGTTTCATTTGCAGAAGGCTGCATTTGAAACAGAAAATATTGAATATCTGCCCATCAAGGGAGCACAATCCACTGTGTAGAGTCACTGCAATGGGCTCTACAATAAGAAAAGAGATGTGGGCAAGGTGATTTCAGATATGATGCATTCCTTATTAGATAATTTTTGAGCATGTACTTTGGCAACCTTAATAATGCTTTTCAGAGCTGCTTTTCTTTGTAATGACTGGCATTTTGGAAATTTTTAGCACCTAACTAGGACAAAAGCAGAACATACTCAGTCTCACTCAGCCAGACTCACTTGAAAATAGTGAGACTTCAGACAAACAATGCCTGTGTTGAGCACAGCTAGGCATTCCATCTTTGCAATGGAATGAGGTTAAAAGTACCAGTACTGCTGAATTCTATTGTTAAATGATCTAATGTCCTGAAGAAATTCTTCTTCTTAATGACACTGTAACAGGCTTTAAGCTGCAATGAGTGCTGGTGGAAAATGGAGTCCAAAGTTGACATCTTTGGGGACAAAGCAAAAAACAATCCAAAGTATTGTCTTATGGAAAAGCAAACATTGCTCTCCAGATCCTTTTCTCCTGTGACATTTGGTATTTGGCATTAGACATGAAATGTCTTCAGAAAGTTGCATATGTCTCACAGTAGGGAGAAAGAAATGGATTGGTAGTTACAAAATCTCAGCTACGCAGCAAAGGTAACAAATTCTAATTGGAACATTGTAAATCAGGATAATTTCAGAAAAAAAATAAAAGTAGTTGGGTCGGAGAATTTGTGATCTCCAGCCTTTTTGTCTCTGTACAGCCCAGGATAGCCAGCTAACTAGTCTTTGGGGCATCTACATATACAGTTCCTATTAAGTGCAGAAAAGGGAAAAGTAAAAACCCAGCCAATGTGGCAGCAGTATTAATGTCTTTCAAAATATTCATTATAGACAAAGCCATCATAAAAAAGTTTCAAGTCAGGAGGCAAGATTGTCCTGTGTGATCAGACCACATACTAAAGTGCTGATATTATAGTCAGAAAGTAAACAAAATGAAGCCCAGCAGTGAGGTAAAGAAGATGGTTGTCATGACCATGGTGCAGACATGGAGACAAAAATAGTCTGTCACTGTACGTCCTGAAGCAGGAATCACTGTGCCACCTCTTTATCAAGTAGCTTCCCAGGAGCCAAGGGGGAGCATGGTGAGTCACATGTAAGAAGCCCTCAGACTTGTAGGTGTCCTGGTTTGAGGTAAAACAGAACTAATTTTC